>PVLD010014862.1:0-50795 GCA_004027595.1 Dinomys branickii | reverse complement strand
GGCCATCATCTGTGTAACTGAGTAACAAAGGTGAAGGTAACATTATGTAGGACAGCATCCAGAGCTAATTCCCTTCTATGTTCTCTATAATTCTGTATTTCCTCAGTCGTTTTTGTATTAACAGAAGTGAAGATAACTTTATATTATACAGCATCCAGTGCAAATTCCCTACTATCTTCTCTATAATTTGGTATTTCCTGTAATGTTTTTGTGTTAACTAATGTGAAGAAAACTATGTAATACAACATCCAGTTCTAATTCCCTACTATATTCTGTATAACTTTGTATTTTCTGTATTGTTTATGGCTTTTCTGGTTCATATGTCTCCATTCTTTTGTCTTTAAAATAAAATTTAAAAAAAAAAAAAAGATCTCTCCTATTACTACTAGAGATTAGCGTTTATCTGGAAAACCTGTTCCTACGCCACAAGAGCTTAGTAGTTGGGGTAAATCTAAAGACCATGAGATCCAGCCTTCTCTGTTACAGAAGAGGAAATTAAGGTCAGAGGGAAAAATCCTCAAGCAAACTTCACACAGCTCCTCAGAGCAGCATTCAGGTTGCCTGACTCCTGCTGCCTGCTGTGTGCTCTTTACTGCAACAAATGCCCTCTTTCAGAAACCCAAGAATTCACTTGTCACCTAATAACCCTGCCACAAGTGCCTGTGACAGGTTGTGTTCAAATCAACCCCATTTGAGGTATATTCACAATACAGCCACAGCCCCACCCTGTGGGAAGCTGATCAGCATCACAAAAGGAGAGAAATGGCCCACTTTCAGGTGACTATGAAAAGAGTCCTAATTATGCTAATGCACTGAGAAAACATCCTTTACAGACAGTATGGGAGGCTCCTGAGGAACAACCCTGAAATGTGAATTGTCTCCAACCTGGAAATGTTTCTCATCTCAGCAAATGAAGGGCGCTTCCAGAGAAAGGCATGCTCTCTGAAGACCTCAAGCAGAACATCATCAAAAGCCACTGTGACTTAACTGGGGCTCACAGATCCTGCCCAATGCCAGGTTCATCCTATGGTGTGAGGGAGGAGTATATTCCTCCAGGGACATGTCATTAATCGACCTTGTTCCTTCACACATGGAGCAAGGACTTACTGGGCACCTGCTCTTTGCTACTAATTTTCTCCGTGTCAGAAAGTGGGAAAGCAGGGATGCATCAGGCACTGTTACTGACTCATCAGCCACTGGCAGCACATTTTAACTCACCTAACTTCCTCGTTAATGCCAACATTGAGTGTGCGCTACCTTACATTTCCTCCGTTCTTCCATCAATGGTATGTTTTAAATCTCTAGTGCTGAGCCTAACAATTTGCACACCTTTTGTTTCCATACACTAACCACTGCTGTTGAGGGAAGGGGAGCAGCCTTGCAAAACTTAGCTTGTTTCAATCCCTGTAACTAAATATTAACTCCACCTGTGATTAAAGCCTGCTGTGGGGGTGTGCTGAGGGCAGACTGGAGAGGCATAGGAACTGGCTGAATCTTACCAAGATAAATCCATGACTTCTTCAAATATGGCTGCCTTCAAGCGTACTCAAAGTACTAATCCTGATGTTAAAAGAATCAGTGCCTGGCAGATCTGTGCAAGTCCCTGAAAGATGCTCACATTCTACATATTTCCAACAATATACTGTTCAGCATTCCTAACATCCAAAGCCTTGAAACATCAGAAACATCATGATGTTTGATTCTCTCTATGTGCAACAGGCAGCATAAACACGCACACGCGCGCACGCACACACGCACACACACATGCACCAGAACCTCCCTGCATAAACCAGTGCAAGAAATACCTAGGTTTCTCTCATGCACCAAAAGAACTTGCGATCCTTCTGAACTTAAACTCATGCTCCCCTATGTAGCTCCAACTTACAGATTTTGATTATTGTTTTGGTTTTGGTTCTTTGAGACAGGGTCTTGCTACGTAATTCAGAGTGGTCTTGAATGCACTATGTAGCCCAGGCTGGCTTTGAACTCACAGTGATCCTCCTGCTTTGGCCTCCCAAGTACTGGGATTACAGGTGTGTGCCACCATATTTGGCCTAGATTTTTAATATTTTGACATTTTTGTAAAACAACAAGGTCCATAGGGTCTTTTCCAGTACACATTAGCCTAATAACATTCTAAATATACACACACATATATATGGACATATACATAAACTTATCTTTTATAAAATAAAGCAACTTTATTAAACCTAAAATCTTCACAACACACAGTTTACAAACTTAAAATGTAAGATTCAATAGACCTCACCCTATTGACAGAATTGTACAACCACAACTACAATCAAAGTTAGGTCACTTTTGCTCTCCCAAATCAAAACACGCTCCCTACTGGTCATCATCTGCCAGGCCCTTCCCCCTAAACCTAGGTAAATACTGATCTATTCTTTGTAGAGTTCCCTACTATTTTCTTTCAAAATAGATCATTCTCACTACAATAAAGACCTTAACCTATCCAAAGAAGAATAAATCCTGCAACATGAGCTCTCACAATATATTAAAGTGAAACTAGAGGCAGACAACAGCAACATCTAGCATTTAATTTTTTTCCATCATTTATCTTTCTATTTTTCATTTCTCTTTATCTCTCTCCTCTCTCCTATTAAATTTTTCATATAAGGGAATCCAGGTGATGTATAAGCTTTTGTGTCTGATTTACTTCACTGTCTTGGTTACTTTTCTCTCGTTGCTGAGACAAAATACCCAATGCCAAAAATGAAGGAAGGAAAGGTTTATTTAGCTTACAGTTTGTGGAGGTTTCAGTCCATACTTGGCTGGTTCTGAGGCAGAGTGGCACATGGAAGAGGGCAACAGTTCATGGCAGCAGAGCACAGCAAAACTAGAAAAGCAAAAGGGAGGAATGGCTGCAAGCAGCCTCTTCTCTTCCCTTACATTGTAAACAGCCTACCCCCACCCAGGGGGCGTGTAGCTCTCACACAGTCTCCATGCCCTCCTCTTCCACAGGCTCAGGATGTATACAGAGTAAGCACCCTGGCTTCCTGCTGAATCACATAGTTAACCTTTTAAACTTCCCAAATTAACACAATAAACAACATCCCAGAAGGGTAAGAGCATGTCCTTTTTACCCCAAGATTTACAACTGCTGAGTTACTTAGCCAAACCTCTAGACTCTCCAAGTTGACACAATGTATCCGCCATAACATTCACTTAACATTATGATCTTGAGATGTATCATTTTCCTATACAAGCCTCAAATTTATTTTTCTTAACAGCTGTGCAGTGCTCCATTGTACATACTATCACATTTTCTGTATCTGTTCATCTCTTAGTGGGCACATAGGCTGATTCCAAGATTTAGCTATTATGAATTGTACTGCTATAAACATAGACACGTATAAACCATTGTAGCTTGATACTTTTAACTCTTTGAGGAAAATACCCCAATACAATATTATATATTTAATAATATTTCTATAAATACTACTTCTTTGGACAAGAAGTTAATGCAAATTTTTGATACATACCTCCAAGGCAATGACTTTCTAACACAATGGCATTGGTGAAGTTGTGTAAATAACTATATTAGGTTTCAGGCCCAACCGGGCTGGAAAGTTGTAGTTTATCAGGCATGATTAATAAATATTTCATGCTAACTATAATATAGTTGTAAAACCAAGTATCTCCATATGTTGTTTATAAAGTACAGAATTGAAAAAGGAATAATTACCTCAAAAACAGGCATTTACTGCATTTCATGCTCTGTCAGGTAAACTATAAAAATTCAAAAAGTGGTTGAATTGATCAGTGCATCAGCACAGCTGTGCTGGAATGAATTGACCACTGGACCTGCCCACTCCAGAGGCAGAAGGTTATGAAGTTCTCTTTTCCCTGACAATACGAAAGACTTCTCTCTTTGCTGTGACTGCCCTAGGGAGGTGAATTAAGAATCAAATTTGAGTCATACATTCTGAGCATAATTCCTTTTAAGACACATGACATCTGACTGATTTGGCCAATTTGACAATTATCTAGAAACAGCAAAACTTCAAAAGACTAAGCATTATGTACTACAAATACGTACCCAGAAAGGAAAGTGATCAAGAGATGGGTGGAGGGGAGAGGTAGAGAAGACAAAGGAGATGAAAAACAAGGAGTTAAGATGTGTTTTGCTCATGGCCCAACTCTACCCAAGAAATGGAAATGTAATGTAATAATAAACATTTTTCTTTATACATTATTTATGTATAATGTATAAATAAAGACCTTTTCAGAGAGTATTGTGGGGGTTAAATGAGCAAATGTGTGATATAGTATTGATATCCATATATTAGTTTACTGCCCTAATACATTTTAACTCATTTTTATTGAATACCTAGCAAGGATCATCTCTTTGTCTGAGAGAACAGCAATGGATAAGCTATTACGTGCAGACCTCTCATGTTGCCAATATGCATTCTTCTCTTCATATTTTTAGCTGAATACTTGGCTAGCAGTTCAAGACGATATTTCTTAGCTATTTTTGGCTGTTAGGTAGCAGTCTGGTCAGTATAATGTAACCAAGTGTGTGAAACTTCTGGGAAATAAATTTTTAATGTGAGGCCTAAGTTTTTTGTCATCCCTTCCATCTACTGACTGGAATTTGAATATAAGAGTTGAACCACAGGCCGCTCTGGGGGACAATGAGATGCCCTCAGGAGCAGAAGTCTGATGTGGTCTCAGGATCTACCTAATGCACTGCAGGCTCTCAGGCATAAACTACACCACAAGCGGTTTTCCTAAGATGTGTCGGGTCAGCCCTGGGTACTGTGAGTCAGTCACTGCTGTGAGCTGCCCTCAGAAAGAATATAGGCTTCCTGAGAAACCCTGGAATCAATTCTGAAAAGAGGGATGACCGTCAACCTGGATTACCCACCCAGGCTGGCCAGTACGCACACGGAACGGGATCTGCGAGGGACATCACAAATCGACTGTAATGACTGGATGGGAGGGAGTGAAAAGCAAAGGATAATTCAGTAGTGAAAGAAATTATGAATACACATCTACAGTATGCTAGATGGTATTGTTTTCTTTTTCAACATGGAATCATTCTTAAAATAGAAACATATCTGCTAGTCCTATATGTTCTCCATTCCGATCTCCTTTATACCAAACTCCCTGAAAGTCTGCGTCTGCTCTCTCCCCTTTCCCGCATCCTAACTTCTATTTAATCGATTTCTGTCAGGCTTTTTGTGTCGGTGCCTCCACTGCACACACTGTTTCCAAAACTCCACCAAATCAAGGAACCGCTTCCTCATTCTCACTTAATGTTCCAGCAGCATTTGACGGTGAGACATTTCCTCCTTGACATATTTTTTTCCAACTTAGCTTCTAAACACTACACCTTTCATTAGACCACTCTTTTTTGATACTCATTAATTACTTAACCCTAATCATTCTCATAGCTTCTTGCTTTTACCTATGAGTATCACTGCCTTCTTAGTTAATTTATACTCCTTCATAAATAATTTTATCTAGTCACACAGATATAAGGATTTTCTGCCCCAAGCTTTCTTAACTGCAGGACTACTGATAATTTGGGTCTAATCATTCTTTGTCATGTGGAGACACTCTGTACATTGTAGTACATTCAACAGCATCCCTGGCCTCCACACACTAAATATCAATAGCACCCCCTCTTCCTCCAGTACTACAAGTTGTTTCCACCGAAAATATCTCCACATACTTCCTTATGTCCCTGGCAGCTAAAATTGCCCCCTACTTGAAAACTACTATTATAAATTATAGTGTCTTCCAAATTTTTGTCTTATGCCTTCTCTTCACTGAGCTCTTCTGTTCACTGAGCTTAAGATGCCCAAATCCAATTCTTAACCTGATATTTCACTTAATTCCCAGCAGATATTTAATAGACATATGCCTTGTTTATAACTGGCACCATCTTTTTTGTGAAAACAACATTTCTCCATGTCCCAGCACGGCCTCAAACCCAGTATGGAGCCCAAATTGACCTCAGACTCATGATCCTCCTTCTTCAGCCTCCTGGAGCTGTTGAGATTCCAGCTTTATACCACCATGCTTGGCTCTGATCCATCCTTAAAATTTCATGTCCTAATACCTGCCAGCACATTCTCCAAATTGGTCCAAACTAAACCATGGAGTTGTCCTTTTTTCTTTCTTTCTATTCCACATTTAATTCTATGGCCAATCTTGCTTTCTTTACAGTCCAAACCTACCCTGAATTTGGCCAGTTGGCACTTCTACCACCGTGACTTACCTGGACTCATGCATTGACCTTCTGTTTTGCCTTTCATTTTCCATGCATTCCTCTTGACAGTCATTTCTTTTTTGGGAGAGGGTGTTCTTTTAAAAATGCAAAGCAGATTGTTGCTTGCCTGCCCCAAATAGCTATGGTCTTCTCATCAGTCAGAACACACTGTAAATTCTTTTCACGGATGTGAGGGTTAGGCAGACATCAGTTTCCACCCACTGCTCTGCTCTGCTCCCCTCACTTGACTAACCACACTGGCCACCTCACTGGCTTCAGGGCCACGGATCTGCTGCTACCCCTTTCTGCCTGGGATGTTTGTTTCAAGATTCCATTCTCTCACTTCCTCAGGTCTGTAGTTAAAAGCTATTTTCTCAGAGTTAAACATTCACTAAGCAACAATAATGTTAAATATGTGTTTGTCCCATATCCTGCCCATTAGAATGCAAATTTCATTGGTGACTAAAGCATACTTGTCTTGTTTATCTTGCATCCTATACCCTAGCACAGGGTAGGTACCTATACCCTAGCACAGAGTAGACACTTGGTAAAAAATTGTACCAGTAAATATGAGGTACCAAAGTGGCACTTGTGAGGCACTTAGTAAGGGCTGCAATCTACACTAGATGTTCTGCACAAATGTGTTACCTCCTTTAGTAACCTGGTATGGTCGTGGTTTAGTCAGTCTGGGCCTCTATACCCAAAATACCATGGACTGGGTGGCTTAAGCAACAGAAATTTATTTCTTATGTTTTGTGAGGCTGTGAAATCCAAATTCAAGAGGCATCTTCCATTTATTCATACGGTGAAGAGAAAAAAAGAAACAAGTATCTGTGCCTCTTCTTATAAGGACATTCATCTCATTAGCAGCATCCTCCCTATGCCCTAACCACCTCTCAAAGATGATGCACAGGTACCATGACATGGGGGGGGGTCAGGCTTTCAATATACGAACTTGGAGGCACACAGGCATCCAGTTCATAGCAGGTAGATGCTGCTGCACTCTCCTTTTGAACACGTAGAGTGTAAGTTTTCCCCAGGTTCTCACAGAGATGAAGTAGCAGAGGGGCGCTTGAGCCTCAGGCGCTCACCTGTCACTCTGTGTCATCATCCGCTTTTCTAGCTGGATGGTCATAACATCACCTGGAGTGGGCGGCAGGGGTAGAGCATGTTAGGGCTGCTGATGAGCTGAGTTTGGTCTGACTAATTTGGATGCACTTGTGGGATATTTGGACAGAGACGATGAACCCAAAGAATGAGGCAAAAGTCAGAAGAAGTGATGAAGCAAAGAGGTGATCTGTAAATGTGGCCTAGGGAGAATTCTCACATGGAATACTTGTAAACCCTGCAAATCCCCTTAAACAGAAGCAAAAAAATAAAACACTAGGTTGTACATCTGATTAGTGAAGACATAAGAAATATCATTGCCTAATGTACAAGAACACATTCCTATGAGATATTCCCAAAGGAAGATGTTCTGTCACAAAAATATAGGGTTTTGAACTAACCTCAGATCATACAGTGATCCAGTTTAACTTCTAAAATCATCATAAAACAAAATAATCTCATCAAATACTTTATGATTACTGGATTCTTTTTTAATTCTAACTTAAAACATGGGGTAAGCATACTGTTAACATTCCAGCGACCATGCTTATGTGAAACTAAATGCTGTACGTTCTCATCACTGCAGCTTTCCTCTGTAGAGAAAAGTGGGTCCCTAGATTTGCCAAATGACTTGACTCTCATTGGTAACTGTAATACTAACTCACAGACACAATCACACACCTAACTTCCACCTCACCTCCTCAGGTAGATTTTTCAGGGCCATGTTTACCAAAGGATTAACTTCTACATATTGTAACACTTGACTTTGGTTTGCATCTATTCACTTATAAACATAAATGCACTGAGGGGTGTGTGTGTGTGTGTGTGTGTGTGTGTGTGTACACAGAAATGGTCTTTGTGTTTATAGATATTATTTTCTAAGCTGTTTCTGGGAAGTTAAGACTTCAGAGCAGAGAATTATACAGAAAACATGGTAAATATATATCAAGTGCCTTTATCCTCATTCCATAGAAATGCGTCAAACTTATCATTCAAGAGCCAATTTAAACACTACTCTTTCTATGAATCCTCTCCTGATTTCTTATCCAATTGAAAGCGACTTTGCTCTCCTCTCGCCTTCCACAGCAGTTCATTATTCACCTACCTACGTCTTTATTCAGCATTCATCTCATGCACACCTGCTCTTTGCTCAGGATGGCCACTCACGACAAAACTGTTCAAAGAATGAAACAATTGTATATGGATGTTAGGAAGCACAGTGATTTATTACCCACTTAGTAAGGAGAAGACTTGATTAAGGGCCCCACATGCATTTTTTTATCCCACTAAAGTCCGCTGTAGTAAGAGCTTTTAAAACGCTAAGGATACCATAATGATTAAAACTAAGAAAGTGCCCCTGAAGCTTATAGCCAAAGAAGACAGTCAAACATTAAGTAAAAAATACAGCATATGAAATTTGAATAGGATATAACAGCAGCGTCAAGTGCTATGAAGAAAAGTTTAGTGCAGTAACGGGAAAGTTCCAGTGATATAAACTGGAACAGAAGTGGGATTTGGAGCTGAATGCAAGGGCCAGTGATGCAATGGATGACGCCTCTGACTATGGATCAGAAGATTCCGGAGCCGAATGCACTGAAAAGGTGGAACAAGGGCGTATCTGAGTAAAGAACACTGGAAGCAAGGGAAAGGCAAGTGCCAAATCCCTGAGGCCAGAAGGTGTGAGTGTGGCTGAGAGAGAATGTGTGAAGAGAAAAAGAAGGGGAAAAAAGAGTTAAGCAGGAAAGTCTACATTCTGCAGGACAAGTCAAGGAGTTTGGTAGGAAACTGGTATAATTCTGCCTTACATTTAAAACATGTGGAGGTAGTAGGGTATGCTATGGTACAGAACATGGCAGGAAGTTATGCTTCAACCCAAAAAACAAATAGTCCTGACAGCAGATAAACATGGGCACCCTCTTCTAAGAGCAAGTTATTAACATTCTCTGTGCCAGTATTCTGTTGTATAAAACAAAGACAGCACTGCTTGAAGCCAGGGTGGAGAACAAGAGTCCAAAAAGCTGAGTTAAGCCTTAAATCTGGCACATATTACATGAAATCCCTTCTCTGTCAACGTATACATTAGGGAAGGAAAAATGTTTTCTATGACAGAACCAAGAAGGAAAAGAGTCTGGCTGTTACTATATTGATAAAAATCACATATCTCAAGAAAAATTGCATCAATCGGCAAGGAGTACAAGCAAAGGGAAGGCATGACTTATCAGCAGGCCTCCACCACTGACTACAAAACAAAGAATTCTAAGGAGATAAAATAATGCGGACACGCTCAATTCTCCTTATAGTCAAGACAAGTCTATCAAACCGTCAGAGCCTGGTGCTGTTAAACACATGAGTTATCAGTCTGCTCTGCCCATTCTGATTCCATGCCCAGGAGCAGCCTTCTGATAACCCAGCTTCCTGGGGTACTTTGCTACAGGGAAAGAATGTTCTGGTGTGCTGGGAAGTTCCTTTTCCCTATATAACTTGCAGTATTGGCATTCTGAATTCCATCCTTCATTTCCTGTGGATTTCGTTGATGTAACCCAACATGTGCAAGTCCAGCACAGCCCTGGAAAACTGTCACTGTCTGTTTTCTGACTCTATCTGTGAAGGGTCAGACCCCAGATTGTGATGAACTTCTCAGCAGGCAAAGCTCCTCCAGGAGAAGCTGGAAACTAGCCAGCCACACACGTTATTTTTTAAGGTATCTACTACTTACTTCAAAAGAGTTTTGGGGTTTGTGGAAATAATGTACTTGAAAGTGTTTAGAATATTGTACAGTTATGTGCAAGAACACTGAGGATGTGCTATGCATCGTACCAATCTGGCTATTCAGGACTGTTTCTGAAAATGAGAAAAATTTCCAGTCTGGCACTAAGGGATGTAAGCCTCATCGAGAATATTAAAGTCATAGAGACATGTTCAGATACTGAAATATCCATATTTCCCTGTTTAAATATTTTTCATACAGAATAGAGAGTCTGGGTGTTCCTTTCAGTTTTAACATTTCAAAGTAAAAACTCGGAACCATCAATGAATCCTGTGATATAGATAGGTACAGATTTACAGATATGGCTACAAATATAGACATAGGTGATAGACAGGGATAGATGACATAGATTATACATAGACAGAGGTACAGATATAGGTTATAGATGCAGATACCGATATGGACATACATAGATACAGATATATAGATATGCCAATCACTAGGCCTAGTTATACCATTTGTAGATCACCATGCAAAATGCAAATGCAGGGCCTTTTGTTCAAAATTCAGGAATAAATGCTATAGTGAGTATTATAGCATAAAGATTTTTTTCCTGCCTTCCACAATCTGTCTCTGGCTCATCGCAGTGATTTTCCTTTGCTATTAAATACCCTGCTATAAGCTCTTTCTATGGGCACTGTCCCTGTGCAGCTTCCTGGTGAGCAAGAAAGGGCAGAGAGGAAAACAGAACTAAATGTTTTTCCTTCTGTGTCCTCATTTTTCACTGTAAGAGGCTGGTTAGTAAGAGCAGTATCATGAGTAAGAATGAAGACGACAGGGTTTATTGGTCATTTGTGTTTGTTGATACTAATTTCTTTCTACCTTCGAAGCAAGCTGTGGTTTGAGCAGAAACTACGGCGTCTTGCAGCTATCAGCCTGTCACATAGTCAAAAACATGACCCATGTGCGTTGGGTGTGCCGTGAGGCCCCCAGAATTCTCACACATGACTCCACCGGAATTGGGAGCTCGGGGGCAATGCCAGTGTGCTAGGCTGCTGCAACAGCAAGGAGTGCGGGTCTCTCCTCTGCTCGGATGCTCCCTTGAAATTATTGAGAATAATAACGATGATTTGAAATAGTAAGAGAGCAGTGGCAAGGTGTTAACCCAAGCACAGGCTGATTCTACAGCAGAAGCCTCCGGTGGCAACAGAGGGCTGACACCCCTGAGGCAGCCCCACCAGGCACTGCTTTATGAAAAGATAATTCAGCTTTCATAACAACCCTATGAGGTCAACCCTACCATTATCTCCCATTTCAGAATGAGCAAAGAAGCTCAGAATGGTTCAGGAGTTCATGTAAGTGCTAAAAACTGCTAATAAGTGGTAGAAGTGGGATTTGAACCCAAGCTTTTAGGCTCAAGGAACTATGTTCTTAACCTCTACACGTAGTTTTTTAATTCAATCCCAAGTTTCCTTGGCTCCTCCTCATTCATTACTCTCTAAAAATCTTTAAAAGACAACTCACGTACATTCATCATAAAGAAATCTGCAGATATTGCGGGCATTTATTGTCACTGACTGGAGCGTACGCTAAACGCTATAATGAATAATGATGATAGGCCTTCTATGGCCTAACCTTCTGGTGAGGTGGTTGTCATTATTTTCTGTGCCAAGAGAGGAACACAGACATTCAGAGGAATCAAATAATGTGGGTCAGGCTGAGCAAGTAAACGACAGAGCCAGGATTTAGCTTTAGACAATGGCACATGAGTATCCACACGCTTACAGGCTTCATGTTAGAAATGCAACCCCCCATGTCCATTTTCATTGTACAAATAATGAGTAATTGAGGCTCAAGCTACACAGACATAGGTTACTTCTGACACTTTCCTGGTCAACCTCACAAGTTGAAAATGAGACGTGTAATTGTATAATTCAATGGCAAACATACAGTTTGACATTCAAATCGCACCTCAGTGCAAGTTTGCTCTCCTTTAAGATGATCTTCCTCTTTATGAAGAACAGAGTTATCCTAGCACGAAGAGCCAAAAATATAAAGGAACCAAAAAGTTTAGGATGCTGCCCTTGGGGAAACTGCTATCTCTAGCTGATAACCTCTACACAAATAAGGCAGGAGTTGGATGAGCTTAATTGAATCCGATAGAAAAGAAAGTGCTAGAGCTCTAGTCTTTCCTCTCACATCCATTAATAGTACATAATGCCTTGAACAACCCTGAGCTCAAAACAGAGGGGCATAAAACTGTAAGACTCTCAGATCAGTGTAAAAAGGTGCTTCTATTCAAAAGCTGCTTGCAGAATAGCAAAGTGTCTACAATAGATCACACGATTAAATAACAAAAGCATAATCGGAATGACCATCTCCAAAAATCTTCCTAAATGAGGACATCGAAGGAAAAGACGGACCAAAGAAGTAATTTTGGTTTAGGATACATAATTCACTAAGGAGCTAAGGGACTGTTAAAGTCCAGAAGCCTTATATAATGATGGAAGACTTTTTAATTCTTGGCAAATTTTCAAGGCACATAAAGGAAAATTAGGACTATATCTCCTAGTAGGTTTTTAATTATAAAAGCGTTTTACTAAAAATAGCTGATTTTTTTAAACTTCTATTGTATATCCTGCATGCAATTGAAGGTCCATTAAAAAAATACTTGGTTTTTCTATTACTTGTTCACCTACGGATCTCTAGCATTTTAGAAATAACTGAAGACCAAAATTCATTTAGAAGAAAAAAGAATGAAGCGATTCAGAAGCCCTGAATCTAGTGTGGAAAAAAAGCACATTCGCTCTGCGCTCTCTCATTTACTGGACAGCAGAACTCGCCTATTTTCTGGTTTTTAAGTAACAGCTCTCTTTACCTTGGGTTCCCCAGCAAGCAGAGCTAAAGACAAAGGCTGAAGTGAAATAGTTTAGTGTGAGAGTCTGATAAAGTGTCGGGAATGAGAAATGGGGAAACGAACAGAAGAAAGGAGAGGAATACCAGAATGCGTTCAGGATTTGGTCACTGCTGTCCTGGAAGAAGCGGTTCTCTCCCTGGAAGGATCGCATGAGAATCATGAAATACATCTCAAGGCAAACGTTGGAAAATGAGTAAGGGGGATATTTATCCATTGGCATTTATTCTTTGGTGAAAGGATCACCTTCTTTGAGACACACGTGTGTGCGCACACACCCATGCCCGTACACGTCTACTTCAGGATCCCACACTGAGGGCCGAATGGCTGATACAGGTCAGGCAGCCAGAGGCAGGCACTGCGCAGGCCAGGGAGACAGTCAGAGCGCTCCTGCCCGCGGCTGGGTGGAGTCTGCACGGAGCAGGGAACTGTGAAGGCGGCTGGATCTGACCGGTGTCCAAGAACGGCCTCAAAAATGGGTGTGTTTGGGGGCTGGGGGTATAGCTCAGTGGCATAAGCACTTGCCTGACAAGCGCAAGGTCCTGAGTTCGATCCCTGGTACCGGAAAAAAAAAAAAAATGGGTGTGTTTGCTTCGGAATCACTTGTCTGAGTTCCGAGCAGCTATTCTACAAATATTTTGATGGTGTAGATGAACTCTACCACTCCACCCTCTTCCTCCAGCAATATTTTAAAGAATTCACAATTGTTCCTGAGATTAAACCTACATCTGTCAATACCACTCCACAGGCGTTTTTGCTCCCTGGATTCTCTCCCTGAATTGTCAGATCTAGCAGGTTGTACTTTGCCTGAAGTCTCTTTCCTCTACGCACTGGTGCAGTCAGGCACTGTCTCTCTGGAGATGAATACTTCCCGATTCTGTCATTTTCCCCACCTTCTTCTCCTTCTCACTGAACTTGGTCATCATTTCTTGCCTCATTTTTTCTTTCTTCTCTCTAAAGCGGTGCTACTCCAAGGTTCTGATCTACGTCCTCAAAATACATTCAGTGATTTGCTTCAACTTCTACCTAACACAGAAAGCCCTTTCCTTCAGAGTCACCCCCACCACGATGCAACTTTCCTCTACTAGGCTCCAACTCCTAAAGTTTTACCACTTCCCGGTATTGGCATGGCCTGGCAGCGAAGCCTTCAGCACAGGACCTTTGGAGAATGCTCGAGGCCACTTTCTAACACCTCCTTCAGCTGTCTTCTCTCTGTAGCCCTATTGTAAGTGCTGAAACAGGCTCTCGGATGCAATCTGTTCTAACGTAACGTGTGGCTTTATTTCTGAAACCATGTCCCTTTCTGTGAATACCCCGGCTGTTAATAACATTCCTTGCTGCCCACAAGCTCTGTTTATCAGCACCTCACACATTTAGCCTATGCATTTGCCAAGAAGAAATAACATAGGATTCACTTCCTTTAAATACATTAATAGAAAATGCACCCAGATTGTAATTCTCCTGGAGGTCATTTCTTTTTTTTTTAAGGAGAAAAAAAAAAAAAACAATAAAAATGATACGGAATATCAAAACAAGATGATAGGAAATTAACAATGCGTATTATGTTGTATATAATAACCAATATGTATGTATTATATTGCATACTGTTACCTTCAAAGTGGTTGCTCACCTTACCAGATGCAGGCATGCAAAATAGATCAAGCAATACAAACACTAACTGTTCCTTTCAATGAAGTTATAGAAATTAATAGTACAATTATTTTAGCTATATTGTGTTTATATGCATATTTTTTATTTCCCTTCCTTCTTTTCTCTTCTCCACCATCCCAGTTGTTCTTTCCTTCTGAGAGGTTTCTTTCCCTTTCACAGTATCTGTTTTACCATTTGGATTTTATTTACTCTTTCAGTTTCTTATAGTGGGGAGACAATATGCGGTTTACACATGCAAGTCTGGTTTATTCCACTTAGGAGTATGGTCTCTGGTTGTATCCATTTACCTATAAAAGCCTCAAGACTATCTTTCTTTATAGCCGAGGAGGTCATTTCTCTCTTGACTTGAGGATTCCACAACATAGGGACCTCTTTGTCCTAGCAAATTTCAAAACAAAAGTTAATCTCTAGATAAGACCCATTCACTTAGGACTAGCAAAATGCTTGCCTCAAACCTTGTTTTAAAATTTGTTTCTATATACATACTCATAGAATTCTAACTTACACACACAAATTATAGTGTGCATTTCTCTGAATTCATTTTTAATTTGTACTTTGCAGTCCTACACCTCCTCTCACTCCCACCCCACCCAAAAACATTTCTCCCTGCCTACTCCATGCTAACAGTCCACAGTGTTTTCTTTCGTATTTTTCTTCATACTTGGTTATATATGTTTTCACATACGTGGGGGGGGGCTTAGGGCTATATTTTACATGAGATAATTATGCAGTGCAATAGAAATCCTTCAAAGTAGCACATACAGTTCTCCACTGTTTTCAGTGGTTTAGAAGTGTAACAGTTCACTTACCTATTTTATTATGTTTAACCTTCCCCCATGAGGAGCAACACAGATGCAGAAAACTTTGTAAGTAATTCTTACAGACTGAAATATTTTGTATACAACTGGTTAAATGAAAAGAGATTACTAGGTTTTAAGGGTCTGTGCATTTTTTATATATGTGAAAATATCGCTCTCACGTTTCCCTTAGTATTGTATGAACTTTTATTTTTCCCACTCCTGGTTGACAATAGATTTTATGTTCATTTTGATGTATAGCGTTCAGGAAGCTAAAAAGTAAACCTAGGGCCTTCATCTATCTTTTCCTGACTACTAATATATTTGCTCATCTTTTCATTATTTTGACCATATAGATTTTCATTTATAAATATTCTCTTCAAATACATATATTGCTATTTTTCTATTGCTTATACCTTTTTAGTAATTTTGGACTTTTTGTATAGTATATAAGTTAGTTAGTCCCTCGATAAGCATTGGAAAACTTTTGATTTCCAAATTTATTGTTCACTTATCCCATTTGTATATTGGTAATAATGAAAAGTTTAAAATTTCATATAGTAATATAAGTACATCTTTTCTTTTACAAAATTTTGTGTTAGAAGCCCTTACTTGCTTCTCAAATATGTAGTCTTTGAGATTTTTTAAACACAATTTTAAGTTTATTTTTTACATTTAAGCATCTATATCAATTGGATATTATTTTTCCATACTAGGAGTCAGGCCCAAGGGCCTGCTACAGCTCCTACCCTTTTTAACTCACTTTCTTTCTTTCTTTTTCCTTCTTTCCTTCTTTCAAAGGAAAGTTATCCAGAATGTCATTGAACTTGTGATCTTTCTGCTTTAGAAATTAGTTTTTATATGGTATGGAAAAAGAAAGTAACCCATTAGTTTCCATGATAGAGAACTAGTTAGACTTCATTAAATAAGCCATTACTTTCATTTACATTGAACTATTCTCTTTGTCCTGCTTTAAATGTTCATATATACCAAGATCTACTTTTGGATTCTCTCAAATTTCTGTTTCGACTTTGTATATTCCTGTGAACAAACCATAGTAACTTATGAGAAGAAGCTTTTTATTTAATAAAATATTCTGAATCTCAAAGCAATCACTTCTCACCATTCTGGACTTGAGTGTCCTTGAACATATACATTTATGTTATGGTTTGTATCTGTATGTCCCCCCAAAGCCTCATGAAGTTGTAGGCTTTTTCAGAGGTGGCTGAATGTAGAGTTTGTGATTGACTCAAGGTCCAGCTGGGATTAAGGGTGTGAGTGCTACACCTGTCCCGCAGTGGGCAGCCTGAGTACAATGTAAGGGACAGAAAGAGGCTGCCTCTCGTCTTCCTTTGCTTGCTTTTGCTGTCTTCTGCCACCATGAATTGTTTCTTCCCTGGCATGACCCTCTGCCAAGCCATCCTGCCTTGGACCCAGACAATTCCTGACTGAAACTTCTCCATCCTTAAGCTAAATAACTCTTTCTCCCTTAACTTTGGGCATTGGATATTTTGTCTCAGCAACGAGAAAAGTAATGAACACAGTTTGTGTTCAAATGGCAGACAAATACATGAGAAAGTGTTCAACATCATTAGTCACTTGAGACATGCAAATTAAAACAACACTGAGATTTCATCTCACCCAGTGAGAATGGCCAGCAATAAAAAATAAACCAATAACAAACACTGGTGAGGCTGTGGAAAAATAGGAACTCCCCTCTACTGCTGGTGGGAATGTAGACTGGTGAAACCACTGTGGAAATCAGTTCGGAAATTCCTCAGCAAACTAGGTCTAGAGGTCCCTTTCAATCCAGCTATTCCCCTTCTTGGTATTTTCCCAGAAGATCTGAAAACATCATATAGCAGCAATATATGTGCACCCATGTTTATAGCAGTGCAATTTGTCATAGCTAAATTGTGGAAACAAATCAAATGTCCAACCACTGAAGAACGGATAAAAAAAATTGTGGTATTTTTATATAATGGAATATTATTCAACTATAAAGAAAGATAAACTCGAGGCTTTTACAGGCAAATGGTCACAACTACAGACCATACTTGTAAGTGAAATAAATCAGACCTTTATGGGTAAGCAACATAATTGTCTCACTAGTATAAGAACCTGAAAGAAAATAAAAATTAAGAGGTATGATAGACATTGTGAAATGAAAGGAAACTGCTCAAAAGTAAAGAGCAACTGGGATGAGGAAAAAGATAAAAGAAGGGGAAACTATGTACATATGTATACACAGGATAGCTAACATAGTTGTATTACTGACTTCTATCACTTTGCTGAAAGGACCAGTTAGTGATTAATTATTTGATCAATTTTGCGTATCTGTTTTTCTGAGAAGCCACTTTGAAGACATCAATATGTAATACAGCAACCATTATTGATTTCCTACCACTTTGTCTGTAATTCAGTATCACTTGTATTGTTCTTATGCTATTTTGTAAATGGATGTTTGTTCATTAATGTTTTCCTTCTTTTATTTTTTAAAATAAATTTAAAATAATAAACTTGTAGCTAATATTATAAACAAATTGTTAAGTATAAAAATAAATGTATTAAATATACATATTACAAGGAAGAATTTATGTTTGTATTATAATAAAGTATCAAAGGCAAGATCAATAAGATTAATTTCCTGAGATTTTATATTTTATGTAGGTTTTACATATTTCTTATTAAATTTCTTATGAAATAAATTACTGATATTTTGCTACTGAAGAGTGGACTTCTCTTTTTAGGCAGAGGTCAGTTGCTCTATTTTAGACCTGGTTTTGTTGAATGCTATTGTACCTGAATTTCATTTTTATAGTTACAGGTTAGAATCAACTAAAAGTGAATTTCAAGACAAACATGCAGCAACAGCCATGACTCTCTGAACAGAGAGACAAACAGGGTCAGTTTGTATTTGCTTTTCCCACCTCTCCCTGCTAACTGCTGGTCCTACAGGCCAACAATGACCACCGCTCAATTTTCCATTAACTTTATTCTAGTCTCTTTAATGACTCCAACTACAGTAAAGGGACACATCTGCTTCCCAGGTGTGTAAGCTGGGGAAGACTGTATCAGGTTTGCTGGGTTTTCTTGGCTCTTTCAACTCACCTCTTACACTGCTTCTAAACATCACCACCTCTCTCTCTGTCTCTTTCTTCCTTATCTATTTATCCATTCCTGCACATTTCCTTATTTTAATCCTGTAAGTATCAGGACAAGACCAAAGAATTACAAGGTGAACGGTATATAAGACAAACTCATATTAAATGAGATAACTGGTAATTTCCTCATTATATAGTCTCTTTATAAAGAGATAAAGGGTAATGAAAAGTTCAACAGTAAACTAAAACTACTGAAAATAGACAATTCCTTATAATTACCTGTCCTTCACTAAACAAGTTTGCTGGGTATATTTTAAATCTTAAAAATTAAGTATATGTAGTGTTTTAACAGATTAGTCTGAACCTTCAAAAGTAAAATAATGTAGAAAAACATATATACATATATACTGAATGTACATATGTGATATAGATATTTATATATATATATATATATATATATATATAATGTATGTTGAATCTGTGGAACACTAAGAAAGATTCTGAGAGCTGTATTTATAAAATAGAAATTCAAATATCACTACATACTTTGAAGGTTTGCAACTTTTCAAGCAACACATGCTTTTCAGTGGATTCACATCTACCCAGAGATGGAGCGAGTAGATTTCTTGGGTAAGTCAGTCTGGCAATCAAACTCTCCATTCCAGCATATCCACACTCTTTGGAGAATCTCTCCAGGGAAGGTTGTCCACAAAGAATCACTGAATATTTTCCAGACAAAGGAATTCTATTTCCTTGGAAACCACATTTCTGGTCTTGGTCTTCTATTGTGTTTTTTCAGCTAAGGCTTACCAGCCCTTTGCCTTCTGCTCCTAAATGACACATGAGATTGTCCTGAATGAAGAATGCATACAGACATCCTTACCTTTCTTAGTCTATCATCATGTAGTCTACCTACATAATCATCGTGTGATTTATGTCATTATTTTGTGATCACCTCTTTACATCTTTTTTTCAAGTGGTAATACACGGTAATAACAACCATAAAAAAACCTTTCAGTCAATTAAAATAAATAGGATGCAAGGTGGCCTCACATGGGTGCAATAGGAAATTTTAAATAGTTTTGAAATATCTGTCACTTAATGAGAAAAGTTCCTTGGTCATAGTAGTGAGGAAGGAGGGAGTGTGAGAAAGAGAGGAGGAAGAAAAGAGGACGTGGAGAAAGGGAAAGAGAATGAGGAAAAAAATGGCACACCAGTGAACGTGAGCATTTGAGACATTAGCAACACAGGTGAGTGATAAAAAGTGAGAAGTTTAGGAGATAAACTGACAATGAGCCATGGGAAGTGAACAAGAGAAGACAGAATACGCATTTTATGAGAAGAATTTCCAGCTTCCTCCTTTAGCTGAATTTTCTTGGTATAAGCAAAAGGCTAACCTTTGTAGGGAAAAAAATGCAGATAGTTTTTGTTTAGTTTGATTTTACCTCACATTTTTAGCTGCTTCATGAAAATGAATATATTAATTAGCTCTTCACACTGTGAGAAAATACCTAAAAAAAGAAGTAAAAGAAGGAAAAATGCATGTTGGCCAATGGTTTCAGGAGCTTTATTTGACGGTTGCCCAGCTCCATTGCATAGATTATTGATGCCAACTAGGCAACATGAGTGAACACCTGCACAGGGCCAGGCACAAGATAGGCACCATCTACACACCAGGGATTCAGAATTAAAAGTAGCCAGGTATATGCAATATTAATTACTTCTGATGGAAACTAGGTACACCCGAACAGTTGAATAATTTCCTCTTTGCATTTGGCCTAAATTTAGATAAAGACATTATGACAAGTCTTTTTTGAGAAAGAAATCAGCATGATAGAAATTGAAATTGGAAAATGGATCATTGTTTTAGTTATCTGCAAACAGATCTACTCCTCCACATGCATCTTACACTAAATATATCTTTAAATACTTAAACGGCTATTGATATTATTTTGGAATTTGAATTTTCAAGGCCAGTTCCTACGTTTTTTAGTTAGTTTATTTGTTTGATTCTGCTTCATTACATATCACTTATTTTGTCTTATGAACCTGACTTGAGAATAAATGTGTCTATTCATACATTAATGAATATTCTTGTGCTGGAAGATATTCAAAATAATCATGTAAACAGTTCAATAATAAATAATGTACAACAATTTTCCAATGTTCTACAAAGAACATATAACAATGTTATTATGAAATATATCTTTTATGTATTTTAAACTCAGAAAGGCACTAGAAACAGTTTTCCTTCCATGCAGAACATCATGGACTTCAAGACAACAAAATAGGTCACTTGACTACTTTTATTCAAATTCTTATTGCTTTGCTATTGAGATGTTTGAGTTCTTCATATATTCTGGATACTAATCCCTTGTTGGATAAATGGTTGCAAATATTTTCCCCCAACCTGCACATTTCTCTTTACTCTATTGATTTTTTTCCCTTTTCTCTGAAGAAGCTTAGACATTCTTTAGAAATGTACAAATGGCCAGCCAGGACACTAAATGTAATGCTCAACATTATCAATCATTGGGGAAATGAAAATGGGAACCACCATGAGTTATTCCGTCTTTCCACTTGAACGACATTAACAAAAAGATAAAAATAGCAAATGCTGGCAAGGATACAAAGCATGAGAATGCAGGGTTACTGGGAACATAAATTAGTGTAGCCCTTAGGAAAAATGCTATGAAGTTTCCTCAAACAGTAGAAGTAGAACTATTGTATCTTTTGCCAATTCTACTTATATATCCAAGAGATAAAATGTAGTGCGTAAACACAACGAACTACTATTAAGTCATAAAAACAATGAATTTCTGTCATTTGCAACAGCATGGACTTAACTGAAGTATATCAGTTAAATCAAATAACTGAAGCATGGAAAGGCAAATGCTTGGTTTCTCTTATTGACAGAACTAAATGGTTTATCTCACACAAATAGTTGTTACTATTGTCTGAGACGTGTAGAAGAAAGGCATAGAGAAGAGATTGTTTATGACTGAAGGGGTGTAAATGAATAGGAGAAATAATTTCCACTGTTCTATAACACACTAGAACAACAATGGCTGACAGAAACTAATGGTATATTTTAAATGGCATTCCCCAAATGAATCAATGGTAAATGTTTGAGATGTTCATATGCCAATTACCTTGATCTAATCATTACAAATTGTGTAATGCAACTGAAATGTCACACTGTACCTCATAAGTACGAACAATTATGGTTTTTCTAGTATAAATTTAAAAAATATCTTTGAAAGAGATGTACACCTGGTAGCTACACAGGAAAGCAACACAGGAGAAGTGTAAATTAGAGACCAGTCTAGGCAAGCTAGAGAGTCCCGGTCTCAAAATAAAATACATTCAAGGACTAAGGATGCAGCTAGGTGATAAAGCACTTGCCTAGCATGCACAAGCCCCCTAGTACCTCAAATAAAGTTAAAGTAGAAATTAAAAGGCTTCCAGTTGCAGAAGTGATTCATATGAGTTTATATAGAAGTGAGTAAGAGACAAAGAGGGAAATAAAAAAACAAAGAGGAAATTAGAGAAAATAAAAGAACAAAGAGGAAATCTCTATGGATTGGAAATGAGAGTAGAAGAGGAACTCAGTAGATGGCTGGACATAAAATATGTTAGGAAATGTGTTATTTTCAAACTAAAAAAATGCATTAAATACTTCAGATTTTCAGATGGTTGCAGGTGCAAGGAAATATATCAAGGAAAGATAAGCATGTGAGCTGACTGTGGGCAGCCAGCCCAATAAAGAACAATTGCGGCATGGAATCGGGAGGCATGGATTTTCCCCACCTTCAGAACATATTAATGATGTCACCTTGAGCCAATTATTTAAACTTTCTCAGGAAAAATCTGAAGTTCTTCTTTGTAAACTTGAAAGCCCTCAACAAATATGAGATTCCGTAACTCAGAAGAACTTTTTTCTTTTTGAGGAGCTGGCTATGCAACCCAGAGCCTTACACATCCTAGGCAAGTACTCTACCCCTGAGATATATTCCCTAGCACAAGTATTTTTAAAGCAGACATTGCAGCAGCAGAGATAACATATTATTCAATATTTTCATATGTTATCTGTGAAGCATTGTTTCAATCGATATTAACTATCTATGCAGCAGGGGCTGTGCCAGATATTAGACACACGAAGACAAGCCTAAAGCTACTCAGCTCTTGGAAGCTCTCAACTCAAAAACAATGAGAACATGTAAGAAAGCCACATGTAACTGTACATTGTCAGTAATGAAACCTTTGATAGACAAACAAAGTTACATAGAGCAGAGTCAGGCTAGTTTCAAGAAGGTAGCAGTAAAAATTGGGTTTTTGAGACCCTTTCTAGAAGAATTTTGCTTACTTTTCTCAAAAACGTTTGTAAAGGTTTAAATAAGTCAGGTGTACAAGTAAGAAGCATTAATGTGTGAAAACTGCATTTTAACAAATTGTAGATATGAAATTAAAATTGGAAACACTGATATTTCTAAATATGGATGATAGTTTTTAATTTTTAAAGAAAATTCTGTTTCAAAACCTATTTACAATTTCATAAAACATAATGCAAGCACAGGAATGGTTGGTGAGATAGATGACTGATTTAAAACTTTAATAGAAATAACACACTGAGGAAGACATGCTCACATTATGAAATCCTTAAAACATCCTGTGGAAAAAATCATCATATTTTTCTGTACTATCAGAAAGACATGTAAGATATTTTTTACATGAGAAATTTAATATTTTACCATGCCAGCAATGGTGAGATGGAGAGTGAAATTAAATTGACAAAAGAAATAAATCTAGATTATTCACCCACCTCCATAAATTCAAGACTACATCTTGAATTTAGGAGCTACCTCATTGAAGATGTAGAAAGTATTAGAGATAGGCAAGCCGACCTCAAACACAGCTGAAGGACATCACCCACATATCTCAACAGAAGTGCTCCAAAAGTCCTTGCAAATAAGCTAGAGTCTGAATCAACCAAATGAAACCAACCCATCAAAACAGAAGAGGAAGAGACAGCTGTAATAATAATAGTATAAAGAAAGATAAACCAATAAGAACGGTTACTATACACTTCGTGGAGGCAATAGTTTGCTGCTATACAAAACAGAATAGAAAGAAACAATAAACAAGCAAATTTGTATTAATTGTGAACTTACCCACACTACAATACTATTGTTTTAACCCACTGGCTTGTATATTCCACCTACTAATATTAGTTGATGTTTCTTGTATACCCTCCTCTTCCAACTCTGATTCTATATTAGTTTGGACACCTGCAGTCAAAAGTACTTTCTCCTTGGTCAGTTTCTCCCAGAAAACAATCCTGAGCCAAATATTTGAATGCAAAGCATCCTTTAAGAAGATTTTCCCAGAAAAGCCACAAGACAGTAGCAAAAGATGGGAAAAGTGGAAATCAAACAAGCATGTGATTTAGGGTGAAGTTTTAGCCTCAGTCTAAAGCCACAGAGAGCTCTGAAATATAAGATGCAAACCAGGATTTCTTTGCTTCACGTGGGCTTTTCTATCTTACACGAGTGTAATAAATGGCTACATGATTACACTCCTCTCTCTCTCTGCCCTGCATTTTCTCATGTATGGGGCCTGTAAAGGGATCAGAAAAGACTTTCTAGAACGCTGTCAGTGCTCACTACAGAAGGACAAATGACACTTATCCTGGCCAATAAATAACATATTCCTCACCCTGTACATAATGAATACTTTCAGAATGCCATATGATCCTAGGCTTTCTCCTCAGACAGTTGAGAGCCACTCATAGGGGGACTTGTAGATGTTCAATGGAGTCCGGAGCTTCCAGGAGGCATCTTTCTAACAACAGGGACAGATGGTCAGGACTGGACTTAAGTGAGAAAGAAAGCAGTGTGAAGAGATAGTGAGCACAAGGCTGTACTGGCATAATTTGAACCATTCCACACCCGGCTTGACAACAAAAAGGAGTTTCTCTGGTGAGACTGTTAATAAATTGCCTGTTAATATGTGGGATGTTCAAGTTGAGTTTCTGTTACTACTAAGATAACAGGATTGACTCACTTTCTCAATAATTTATTGAAAAGCAAGATCCTTATTCGTTTATTTTATGAAACCTGATGCAAGAACATCTACATGTATCATCCTGCCAATGGGAGCAATGAATTAGCAGGGATTTATGAAGGCATAGCACCAACTTGGAAAGTAAATCATGAAATTTTCAGAGGCAAGATACTTAGCTATGTTCAATACAGTATTGTCTTGAAGTTGTGTGTTTTTGTTTTATCTGATAAAGTTGAAGAAGAACTGGTGGAGTATCTTTCAATGCCACTTCCTCCATGCCCAGTATTGAACGACAGATCAGAAATAACCTCAGCAAATATATAGTAAAATTCACACCAAAACAGGAAAATCCTGAGCATTCAAAAATTAAACCCAAGAAGGTAGATAATGTGAAATTGGTAAGTCAAACTTAAGAGAATTTACAAAAATTAGTTATGTACATAAAAAACAAAATTAAGTGGAGACCCCTGGTGATATACTTCCAGTTGTTTATTTGTTTATGAATTCATCTACTAAACATTAGTGATCAGACTACGAGCCAAACCTTGTGTCAGTCACTAAGTATATAAAATATTCCTGCCTTCGTGACACCAGTCATCTTTCTCCCTTCTCCTTTCTTACCACCACTGTCACTGTCATCTCCTTTTCATTATGTGCTGTTCTGAGATGAAAAATAAACACATATGCTTCTCCCACAAAGAAGGGGTAGATATGAAAGATAGCAACTCATATCACCCAAATGAGCCAAGATAAAAGCGGTTGGAGGTGGTTTCATAAAAAGCACAACAGAAGTGACAAGGCCAATCTGTGGAATTTAAAGGGGCAAAGAGAAAGAAGCTTTGTTTTTCTTTTGCTCGCTGACAAAAGACTCCCAAGGACAACAGATAAAACCCAATTCAGAGTCTGTCCTCACAGGAGCAGACACAGATTTTCACTGTCCTTTGGTATTGGACAACTCTTATAACTATGGTCAATTACATAATGAAAAGTATATTTATAGTGGATGAAAACATAAAACATCTTGAAAGAGAAATAGCAACTGTAAAACAGAATCAAGTGGAGAAAAGACTATGGTATTATTTCTTATGAACAGCTCTTCACACGTTATATTAGCAATGGCAGAAGCACATAGCATGAATTCAGGTTTCTATCTAAAATGGGCACAGTAGCCTTATCTGGTTTGTTCATAGTATTCTCTTAGTATCATCTTCACCATGGACATCATGACTGGTGCCTAGTTAATCAACTGTTTCCCGTGAAGTTCCTTGCATATAATGACTGCTTGTTAAATGCTGAGATGAAGGAATCAATGTTTTAGGGCTAAGAGATTCTTTACAAAACATAAAGACAGACTTTAAAAATAGGCAGAAAGCATTAAAAGAGTAGGACTCAAGCCAGAGAAAATGTTGAAATTTTCTGAGTGATTTTTGCTTTAACAAGCATTTTTTAAAAATCTACTCTGTTAAGTATTCTCAACACACAAACATACAAAGAGGAAGCTCTGTGCGTGAAGAGATGTGTGTGTTAAATTAGCTTGACTGTAGTGAGCCTTTCACAGTGCATAGATCTATCAAACCATCATGCTGTAAACATTTGACATATACAACGCTGGGCATCAATTAAACTTCAACAAATCTGGGGAAATTGATATGAACTATAAGTTGTTTTCTTTGCCACTTGAAATAAAATCGGTGATAAATTTTTTTTAAGTATCTACTCCATGACCCACACTAGGTTAAGAGCTCTTTGTAAGAATACTTTTCTACTGGGCTCTGCTGTGTACTTTCTATTTCTCTTCTGAGGTTTTATAACTTTTCATTCATTATGAACATACTTTACATTTAATGAACCCAGTCATTAAACTTGTTCTAAAACACTTAGTTTGTTCTAACATTTTGCTCAGTTGAAGTCATTTCTACTGCTTGCCTTTTCTCATCAGGTCAGGTCACACATTTCTGAATCTGGAAGAATTTTAATGAAGTAATTTTATTTTTTTATTTTAAAGAAAAAACAATAACAAAGTGACAACAACAAAGAAAAGCAAAACAACATAAAAACAATAAAAAACGATACAGGATTTCAAAACAAGGTGATAGGAATTAACAGTGGCTGTTATATTACATATTGTTATCTTCATCAAAGTTGCTCAGATTACCAGATATGAGAATGCGAGATTGACTGAACAATTAAAGCAGTGAAATACTTTTAGATTGTGTTACAAATATAGTGGAGACTAGGATTCACTGTATTCTTCCAAAGAACATTTTTGTTTATTCATTGATTTAAATGTGCAATTAATTTATTTGGAGCTAAATTGCATTTTGGAATGGTGGCCCAAATATCAGTTCCTGTCCTTCAACCTTAGTTTTAGGGCGTGAAATTTTTCCCACTCACACATAGCCACACAGTGGGCAACATTTCTGCTCAGAATTTCAGTTGTTATGTCTCTGAATCTCTATGTCCTGGGATTTCTTTTCATTTCCTAACAGCTGTGGTTCTTTATGGTAGAAATAGTGTGTGATTTTCTATGAGTTCAATCTTTTCAATCTGCTCCCAAATCACTGCTGAAAGCTTAATCTTGGGGTAAAAAAACCTGCACAAGTAGAAAACTCAAGAGTTTTGCCTTTTTCTATAAACTCTGCACAATGTTTGGTTTTGGTCATTTCATTTTCTACTTTTTTTTTTCCAGTTTTACCCAGAGTTCACAGATGGCATTCAGAGGAGGTGCAATTTGGTAAAAGTGTTTTAAGTAATAAAAGAAAACAATGTCCCCAATATATTGTTAAAGTTTTACTTACTACTAAAGAAAACATAAATAATTGAAAAGCGAACATTTTAGGTCTTTATATTTTTAATAATAAACTATGAGGACTGAACAAATAGTAAAAGTACAGATTTCATTCAATGAAGAAGGAAATTTATATGTACATATACATTTTATATATACTTATATATTTTGTAGTGTGCATACCACAATAAGTTTAACCCTGCCTTTTTCAATTGTACTTATATGGTACAGTTAGCAATAACTTTTAAGGTCTTTAATTACTTTCATGCCTTTTTGTAAAAAGAAAATGGCAAATATCTAAGGAAATTACTATTAGTATCTACTGACCTGCCTCAAAAATTATTTGTTTGCTTAATTAAATTCTGTAACTTCCTGCCAAATTCAAAGGAGACAGAGAATCAGATATTTCTTCAAAATCATTCTTCTGTCACTTCAAGAAAAATACATTTACAGTTTCCTTAGCATGAGCCATTGAAGGTGGCCCTGCAACTACACACCACTTGTGTGACAGTATAAATCTACACAACCCTTACCTTGATCCCTAGGCCAAGTTGCACTGGCCTTTACACCGTTTGTAGTACATTGGCGTTTCACAGTTCCTGAGAGAGAGCTCAGGCATAGGCCTGGATATAAACAGCAGAAGAGCTAGCAAAGCCAGTTTCACCGTTTCCCAGCATCTGAGCAGAAGATGGAAATATTTCAGAACTCAGTGCAATTTTTTCTCCCTTCACAACCACTTTACATGCAGGGTATAGTTCCATTAACTTTTTCTAATAAAGCTAACTTGAAAGTGAAAAATTAACTCAGTGGTTAAGGAAGGATTTGCTTAGACCAGCAGTGAGTCTTTCCTTAGAAATTTCCTCGATTCTCTCGCAGAGGGTGGTACTCTCTTCTTCTGAAGTCTCACTTATCAGAATCACATGCCAAGCCTGCTTAGAGCGGCCCAGAAAAGGAAGCCTCCACCTCAGAAAGGTAAGTTTGTTTCCTACCCGTCACTCCCTGCTCTGCGTTCACCTGCTGGGCAGGATATTTCCAGGCTGCCCCTCAGTGTCTCTCGCTGCCATGACCACCACTTTGTTCTAATACTACTCTCTGGAAAAGTAGTATTTTACCTTCAGTTAAAGGATCGTCTTAGGTCAAATTCATAGCTCTTACACCACAAAAAAGTTAATATTTATCTAATTCCCCAAGGTACTCCAAAGAGTTTCTGCACACAGCAGAAACTAGAGTTCAAGTCCTCGTGTATCTGGTTCTCTAAATCTCCAGGCATTTTGTTCCCACAATTCTTTCTTCACTTGCATATATTTTTATCACAGGCTACTTTTTCCCTCTGAGTTTGATCAATTCATTTCACTAAATTCTTAGCTTAACTTTCTCCACGGTACCCAGCCCAGGCTGCCCTAACTGTTTTGCCAGTTAGTGTCCTAATACTGAGTGGGCAGGTCGATGTCAAATCACAAATATTAGTATGGGCTAGTTTTCCAACTGCAAGGTAATATAAAACTATATGATGAGGGAAATTGCCTGTATGTATACTGCACTATAACCTCAGCACTCAGACCAATGCCTGGCAAAATATAAGTGCTTACATACTATTGCTGTATAAATTACTAAGAAAAAAGTTATTTCAAACTCCACATTTACCAAGGATCACCCCCTTAAAATAACAGTAGAAATTTTTATCCCTTTCTTTTTCCCTTCCTTTCCAGAAAATTTCATTCTAAATCCTTTAGGTGGAGCAGAGGGAGTCAGTCCTTTGCACTAGTAAGGAGGAGGCTGGGAAGCTGTGACCCTGCAGCATGAAATGACAGTCTGTGACTAGAGCTGGAAGAGGGGGGCTGAGGCCAGGATCGTTGCTCTATGTGAAGAGTCAGAACTCAGACAAGGCGAGGCTGATGCCCTTGCAGGAGATCAGTCTGCCAAGACCAGGCAGAGAACCAGCACATGGAATAGTCCAGAGTGGTGGGAAGAATGTTCCAGCTTAGCCAGTGGTGAGGGCACCTGAGGGACACAGCCTAATGCAGGTTGTCAGAGGCGAAGCAGTGAGAGGAAGCCCTGGCTGTGGGTCCCCAGGCGGCGCCCACTCTTGGGAATAGCTTCGTGCAATGTATCAGAAAACAAGTAGGGTCAGTAAATACCCACTACAAGGCGCATCCTGCTGTGGAGAGTTACCATGGATATTATCCATGATGGACAGGAAAGGGCCTAGTGTGAGGTCAGGAGCAAAGCCCATAAAGAGAGGCATCGGCAGATGGTAGGTTGTTAAACGCACAGGAAGGTAATTAAAAGTGGTCATTGAAAGAACTGCAATGGATTCAGATTTCTCACTGTCAGATAAGGAAGTTACAAATGTGGAAATGGAATAAGCCTGATGCTGTGGAATGAATTAGAAGCATATGTATAAACTCATGGTTTCAGCATATGGCGAGAAAGACACACAGATGTGATGTGCTCATACGTGTGATACACATTCACTGATGCCTGACGCTCCCTACCCCCACTGTAAGCCAACCCAACCCAACATAAACAAGCGCACGGGTGACCCAAAGTTTGGCCTCTAATTACTGTTCTCTGCTAAAATAAACTTTGTGTGACTTAAAAAAGAAGTCGATTTCAGGTACAAGACAGTATAAGTAAAGCCTAAACAGTAATTTTGTGCTTAAAAAATCAGTGGGCTTTAAGAAGTTAGGAATATACCAGAAACACCCAGAAACCAGTTTGTCCTCCAGTGGTTCCAAAATTAAAGTTGTATTTCTAATATTTGCATACATTTTATTTTTCAAAAGTAAAAAATATATATTTTATAAACATCTGTATAATTTTATGTAAAAATTGCACAAGGAATAATGAAGATGCCTAAATTGTTACATTAGGCCCCTTCTTCCCATGCACACTGGAGAAATCAGACTGACAAAGTCAAAATGAAACGTGTTTTTGAGTAATCCAGAAATTCTTCTTCTGCCTTCATATGTGTAGATATTTTTATTTTATACCCTCTTGTATGTATGTATGTATGTGTCTGTCTCTCTATATACACATATATATATTTATATAAAATATATGCACACACATATAACTCTGATAAAAAACACCAGAGGGTTTACATATATTCTATGCAGTATACACATGTATGTATGCTATATATGTATGTAACATAACATGTTGAACATACATGTTTTTACTGAATAGCTAATGCATTAATTACTAGCATCAATCTATGCACAAGAAAATAATGTTTCTGCATTTGCATTCGTATTCATGCTTGACACACTCCACCAGGACAAAGTTATAAAAGCCAAACTACAGAGTGCAGTCTCCAGAGAACCACAAAAAGTTGCATTAGACACTTGATTGGTTTTCTATTTAGGTTAATGTGGCAAAGCTAGATTGCTTGAAACAAATTTCTTTCCTTTTCCTCCTAGGCTCACAGGTAAAATGCATTTATCAGAGTTCTTTTTGGCCTGGATTCCTCAATGACTATGTGGCATAGAACTCACCTCCGCTCTCACATTTCCTCTTTGAGTGAGCAAAAATGTTTTTACTTTGAAAGCTACTGATCTTTTTTCCTACCACAGAAATTGTTAGCAGCTAAGCCAGTGCATTCACCTATTCTCTGACTGGTAGGACAGTTCAGGTGACCATAAGTCTGAGCTGTACGTTTCCTTAGAGCAAAATATTGACAGAACAAACTAGCTATCCTCTCGTTAATGTTAGTTGCTTTTTAAAAGACAAGTCCTCTCCAATGTGCGAATGGAATCGTTTGTTTTTCTCCATCTATCAGAATCCCCCTTCCGGGAAGAGAGGAGGAGGAGGAGAAGAGAACGCTCCCCCACACGTGTGTCACCATCCATCTGTTAACACCTGTGTACCGAAAGAACTTCATCACTTGCAATAATTCCAATCAAGGGTTGTGAATACAAGAACAGAGGACTTCAAAGCACAGCGGAAGCAAACAAGAGAAGGCTGCACCTGGTCTAGGAATCAGGGGAGGCTGCCCAGAGAATGTGCCAGCCCTGATCTCTCTGAAACCCTCTGTGTAAGTTACTGCCCTGGGTTTAGACCATATATTTTCTGGTGCAGCCAATTCTTAGCATGCGTGGGATTCTCCCTGATACAGACGACAAGCCATTTTTTATCGCTATGTCCTGCTGTTTTCCTTAATTCAAGCACTTTCAGTTTTCCCACCTATAAAATGGGACTAGAAATACCCATGTCACATACTTAGCATTATTATGAAGTGAAAGATGCACTGTGGATGTGTGAAGAGTGCCCAAAATTCCAACTGATAAACAATAGACAAATAATAAACTGCATTGTTATAATTTAAGGTCAGATTTCATTGATGCAATAAAATAATCTGGCTCCTAAATGTACACATTTCTTTCCTCATCTATTTTGGGGGCTTGTTTTGATGCTTTGTCACCTTAAAATGTGTGGCTTACTTGAAATATCCCCACTGTGAGATAGATAAGACAGGCGTAGGTGTGGATATAAATATATAGCTAGATTGTTTTCAGATAAACTTGATCCTGTGTTTTCCCCTGAAGTTGACAAATGTAGTTATCTTGGCTCACATTAAACCCTTTTCCCCCCTCCTTGTGTACAGAGTAATCGCCTCCAGAGGGTTACAGTTCATCATAATCACCCATATCATTGTATTAACGTTGGAGCTAGCTTTTACTGAATTTTTACTCTGTGCCCAACATGTTCTCAGTAATAATCCTTCCTATATTCATAGAACTCAAGTGCTTTGCAGTGTTTACCTCTTGTGCATTGATTGAATCTTAGAGTGGCTGAGTTATCTGTTTGCTCAGGGCCACACAGACAGCATGAGAAGTGGAATTCAAACTAACATTTGTTACCTACATTTTCCTCTATATGAAATGCATTTGTGTATCAAACTTTCAAAACATCTTTCTGTAACTTTCACTTTATTGCCAAATTTTTTGAGTCACAAATCGTTATCTCTGGATATATTTCATAGGTACATCAAAATGCCATGAACTTGGAATCTGAGGATAAGGTCTGGAGAAAAAGCAACATGAAAATCTAAACTATAAGAATGGAATGAAAATATACTCTCCTGGAAACCATCAAGTGGCATTGTGCTATGGATGAAAATTTGAGCATTTAAAAAGCAAACGGAGTAGTAAATACTGTTGCTTGCGTTACTACCCGTGTAAAGGTACCTGAATAATGTCGATTTTCTTGTTTACCAGGTTACAGCCACCCCTACCAAAGAAAGAAGGGTACATCACATCACTATAACTCATCTCATCTCACTTCCTCAGCCTCTAGGCCTCATTTACTGTCAACTGGATTTTTCTATTGGAAATCAACATACTGACCAGCTAGATCAGATGTTTCAATCTGCTCAACAGGGGGCAGCTTTTCCACTTTGTCTGAGAAGGTGCTACGGAAAAACGCAGTAGAGACAAATCTATTTCTGGGTGTAAATAATTGCACTTCTGTTGAAAAGTTCATATTTGTCTCTGTGTTCCCACCAATTGCACCCCTTAAATAATTAACAAAGTAGAACCCTCAAACCTCAAAGCTTAGGAAAAGGAAGTGCCAAGTGCAAGCCACCGCCAAAAAAACCCATCAACTATTGTTCTTCCAGAAGAATGCTGCATTTGATATAGAACTACCCTCCGCCCAGGGAGAAAGGTTAAGAATCCTGGACAACACAATCTCTGCAAAGTTTCAATATCTTTCCTAATCCATTCTTGACTGAGTCCTGCATCCAAGAGTTCTTCACCCAATTCTTAGTGTTAAGTACCCGCTGCAGAGTATTTCTCTACTGGCTCCTTCACTTGCCTCCTCTAAGTCTCATTCCTGGGCTTGCTTGGAGAGAAAGGTCGTTTCCTTGCTTAGTGCATTCCTGGAAGCCTTCTCTCGAAGAAACTCGGTGTGACTCCTTTCACAAGCCTACTTTAGCAATCTGGCCTCTGAGGAAATATTTAACACATTGCCCTATCTCTCCCAATCCTGGGGAATAGAATAATTTATAAATTACTTCTTACCAGATGAGTCACCATGGTCAAACTTCCTGAAAATGTTGCTCTAGGGAGCCCAATTTTTAAAATAACAACAGAAGCTACTCAAAGAATAGCAGCAAGAAAACACAAGAATATTTTTCAGATACTATTACCATTGCATAAAATGTCTGTTAGGACTATCTAGAGATGGCTCTGCCTGAAATTTATTGAAATTATATGATAAATCTAGGCCTATGATATCCAAAAAGCAATTGGTGGGAATGAAAATACCCTTTTGCTGTTTGTGCCTGTCTTCCCCAACCGTCAAACAGGCATGTTTCCCTAACGCGTGGGCCTTCTCCTTTATATCATGTCATAAATAGGATATTCTCGTGTGCATTAGAAAGAAGGTTATCACTGATTCTTTTACCTAGTGCTTAAGACCTTCTTATTTCATTAGCTCATCTATTAATACAGACTGATTTCCTAACATTACCTAATGGGACGCGAATCTTAATTTTCAACATTCCATCAGCTAGAGAAATGCCAGAAGATTAAGAAAGCGTGCTTCTGGACATGTCTCTGTGGATCATGGGAACATGACTTTGAAGACTACATCAGGCCCTGGCCCCTTCCCTTCTGGCTCTTGCCCTGCTCTCTGCTTTCCAGAAACCATGACTAGAGGTCTGAGCCAGCTTCCTCCATCCTGATGTTTCTGCCTTGAAGCAGAAAAGCCCGAACTTAAACCTGTGAGACTGTGGGCCAAAATACACCTTTTCTTTTAAGTTGTGGGTATCAGGTATTTTCTTCTAGCAATAGAAAACTGATTAATACACCTAATGAGAGCAAGGTTGTCACTTCTGATGAGATACAATTGCTACTATAAAGATGCTTAATGGCAGTTCTCTTTCTCTTTCTGTGTGTGTCTCTCAAAAACTATAATAAAATCTGGCATACTCAGAACTTCTGTGTCTAGAATATCAAATATTAAGTTTAAGAATCCTAACATATATGTGACATGCAAATATTTCTATTTTTTCCCAAAAGTGAAAATGTTTTCCTTAAAAATATTTTCACATTAGAGTACCACTGACTATAATTCTCTCTTTGATAATACAAAATTTCTTATTATTTTCACATCTTAATATCATTCCAAAATTTGAAATGAACCTTACCTAGGTTTAAGGCTCAGCATAAGTTCTAAATGGCACCAAAGTGAGTAGTCAGAGTTTTGCCCTCAAGTATTACACATTCTTTAAGCATCAGTTTTGTCTGAAAGGAAGGTGCAGGAATTGCACCTGACTGCTTGTCAGATGGCAGGGTGTTTACAGAAGAGGAAGAGTGAAAGCTTTTATGGGAAAAGCCACTAGAATGTTCTTGACTTCTAGAATATATTTTCCCTTCTGTCATGATAGGCAACTTATAAAATCACCATAGATCCCCTTTATCCTATCTGCAAATATCCGTAGCATGAAGTTATAACAGGTTAACTATTGCGTGGAAACCCTCATAAGCAGGACATTTCAACAATTTCACTTCAACTTGTTCAACTCAGGCCTGATACAAAAGTCCAGCAAGGCCTGGACCCCAGGCAGGCAGGAACAAGCATCAGCTTTCCTCGAGCAAGAGCTCAATATCTTCTTCAGTGTAGAGTGAGTGTCCTTTAGTTGTCAGATTCCAGGAGATTAAGGGAAAGGGGCTGAGCACCTATGTCGTCCGTGAAAGGATCACACATAAATGTGTGGAGGTGGCAATTTCTAACTCAAGAGTCAGCCTTTCAACATTTCAGTAACAGTTAAAACAAGTGCCAGCAGCTTGTCGTACAAGCCAAACTAGTTAGTATTTCTGACATGTTTCCTATCTAACTAGCTAGTGTCCTCTACGTAGCTGATGCCCTGCTAGTAAATGCTGCAAACCAATAGTTAACACTGCAGCAATATTTTATTGCAATGTAGTTCCCTGTCTGAAATGCCTCTCCTTCTCATCCCTCACCACCAAGGGGAATATGTTTTCAAGACTCTGATCAGGCTTGTCAAAGGATGGTGTTTAAACCCTATACCCGAAGGCTATTCAGTCTTCTCCATTTCTCCACATTTTCCTCAACTCACATTGAAGGTTCCACCTTCGCGCTGTGACTCTAGATCACACAACAGCACCTTGGCACTTATCTGACCACTTGTCTTTCTCCATTACTAAACTGGTAATTCCTAAAATACAAGATAATGCCTTATTTAACTTTGTTTCCCTGGATTCTAGAAGTATGCAAATCCTTACTCACGCAACAGATCCTTACTAAATAGCAGGCCAGAGACAATGGAATCTCTTCTTTTAAAGCTTGACCTTTGCTGGGTAAAGGTCAATTGCCCTGGATCCAGAATTTCTTTGATATTATTAGATCAGTGATTCTCAAACTTCACAAGACGTCAGACTTGCAGGATTTAATAAAACAGATTTCTTTGTCTAGCATCAGAGTGTCTGATTCAGTAGGTCTGAGAACAGTGGTTCTCAAAGTGCAGTGCCCAGACCAACAGGATCTGCATTACCTGGATAGTTACTAGAAATAAACATTCTTGAGTCTACTGCATTAGAAACTATGGACTGCAAGAGGGCCACACTGCAGTTTGAAAAGCAACGTACTATGAGACCTGGAAAGCAAGGACGATGTCTTCTGTAGCACTACAGAGCAATGTAGTGTTTTGAGCAAGAGAGTGTTTGTTTTGTCTTAGACCACTTCGGTTTTGCTTAATATTAATTGATATTCTAACCTTTACAGTGGTGAAATGCTACAGAGTCCTCTCAAGCTTCTCAACTTGCCTCAACCACTATTATTTTTCACAGGGGGATTTTCTTGTCATTAGAATAGATTAAGTGGATTCAACCCATGGGGCTGTTTTACTTGCATTTAACTGACAGGTAAATCTGGTACGATTGTTATATTACTTTTAGAGAGCGCCTGAGTCAATGTAATCAGTGGAAGAACTTGAATGATAAAACAGGCTTTCAATGAACAACAGTGATAATGGTCTTAATATTGACAATACATCATTACATACCCAAATCAGAACAGAGACATTGATTATAAATCCCATTTAGCAATAAAATATCAGAAAAGGTAGCTCAAAGAACACTTGTTGGCATTTTACTAAAGCACTGGTCCTAACAGATTTCCCTGTGAAGTTCAATGACGGTTTCTACACTAGCTAATGGCAAACAGTCATCCCAAGTGATAAATTCCAGGACCAGGACTCAGCCTGAAATTTCCCTGCTTACAATGCCTGTAGCCTCATTATCATGTACACTGCATACCACCCTGCAACCTCAAAAAGGTCACCAGGAAATGATATCTAAGGATGAAATCATTGGCCTTATAATCTATAATATAAGGAACAGAAGTGCCACATGTAATGTAATCAGCTCACAAGCCAGGGAAATTTATATTTAAACATATTCTCATTCACCTGAATTATTTGTTAATAACTCTCTTCTAACTGGGCTGTTCGGTCTAAACTGCTAACCCAGTTATGATATAGATAAGGGGAAAAAAGCATAATATAATGATTAAAAACAAGGCTTTGCCCAGCACAGTGGTGCAGGCCTCTAATCCCAGGAGACTGACAGAATGACTGCCAGTCCAAGGCCAGCCTGGGCAACTTAATGAGACTCTGCCTCAAAAATACAATAAAATAGGCTGTGGATAAAATAAAATAGCTCAACTGTAGAGAGTTTAGCTAGTGTGTGCAACTGGGGTCATTTTCTAGAACCAAAAAGCAAAAAACACAAACAAACCCACAGAGTTCTGGCTGCACATTAGGCCTGAACCCAAACCCAAGATCTCTTTTCCACAGCTTTAAAAATTAGCCACTTTATTTTTTTATGCTACAGAACCAAATGGTAACTTTTCTAATAAAGCAACACTTACATCTATAAATGATACCCGGGTGTTCCTTTTTAGCTATGAAGTGAATGAATTCTATTCCATCAACTCCACTGTAGATATTTTCACTTTCGATCTGTCTTTTGTAGATCCTTTGATTACTCACCAATATCTTGTACTTTTCATCTTGTTGAGATATACCAGAAACTACATTTGTAAAACCCCTTGTAGTAATTTGAGGAGATAGTATAGCTTAACCAAAATCAACAGGTGTCAATTCTGAAAAAATAATCTTATATGGTTTTCCAATCTTTCTCTTCTCCTACTACTGTGATCAAGAGGCAGCTTTGTCCTATGAATGTAGAACTACAGAACCAAAGTGGTTTGAACGAGTGGATCACCACATGGTGCCCAGGTGCTATGGACAGGAGCTATAGGCAGGATTTCTCCTAAGAAATATGTTTTTCTCACATTAGAGCACTGAGAATTGGGCATCACTTAGGTGGTATAAGTTTAACCTACCTTGACTAACACAATGGCATGAAAACAACTGTATCTCTTTCCAAACTTTAGTACAATTCCTTTTCCAACAGCATAGTTTCCATCAATCAAAAGGATGATGAATTTTTAGGTGCCCTGCATTCATTCATCTCTCTCAGCTGGGCCCTCCATGTTTCATTCCATTATATTCATTATGTCTTGGAAGTGCCTCTCAATTTTTGTATATTTCTAGGTTTATCAGAGAAATTACTGAATCTTGTTTTCTGCCTCTGGTTAACACTCTTCAATTATTTTGAACAATGAAGACCTCTTATTCCCTAGTATTTGTGACTTGGTAGCTTGTTCTTGTCCAACACAGACTTTTAAGGTGCTCAAATTGACCTTCCGCTGGCTTGGCCCTGAACTTCTCGGCACAGCCTCCCCTCCCTCCGTGCTCCACATACCTGCACACACTGCCCAGTTTTACCCCTAGCCCTTTTTTTTTGCCTTCTTCCTCCCCAGCTTTGAAAGTGAAATCCAAACTCCCAGCTTTTCCTCATTTCTCCACCCTCGCTCATCTCTCTTTCCTCAGAAACCTTTTTCCATGAAGAAATGATTTATCATCCACTATCTGCTACTTCTCTATTTGTCTTGCTTGTATTACTGCTGGCCCCTAAAAGAGAGCAGCTACCCTTCAGATGAGTTTGTCTAGGGTCGATTAGTAACACAGAATAATGCGGTTTACATGCATGTAACATCTTTAGTCTTTTCAACCCCATTACCTCTCTCTCCCTTTCCTCCCCTCCTCCCATTCCTGTCCCCATCTTTAAGGCTACCTTCTGGTATCCTGACATGACACTTTTAAATGAATCATAATATTTAGCCCAGTACAGACACAAAGTAAACACTCATAATTTTTTTCCCAGAGAATGGTAGAATTCATTACACACCATTCTTCCTTTTGTAGCATCTCATGAAGACCCTGAAGTCTTTAATAAGGAAACTTGGCTCAAAAATGGGTTATTAGTTCATGAAAGATGAACTGAAGAAGAGATATGTAGGCCTCTCTGTACCTTCTGCTCAGTTTTGCTGTGAGCCTAAAAATGCTCTAGGGAAAAAAAAATTCACTAAGTAACTGGAATTAAATGGTGGCTGTTAAAATCCATTTAGCTGAATTCTTGGTGGAGAACCAGTAGTCTATAGCATTTCTTAGTTTTTGCTTTGAAAAATGAGCTCAGTTCTTTTCTAATTACATATTGTCAGACAAACTTAAGAGCATTGTCAGATTAGTTCCATAAATTACACTGGCTCACTCAGTTACAATAGAGATGTTATGAAGATAATGTGAATAACGTAGGTGGTTTTATTTGCACTACATCCATTGCTTTTTTCCTAAGGTTACATTGTATATAATTGGTGTTTTTCTGTGCTTAAAAGAGATTCTCTACTGTATTGTATCTTGTAATGATATTTGGCAATTATTATAGCTTTAGTTTTAAATGCTTTTCAGTAATGATTTCCCAGTAATTAAATTCCACTGATCTAGCTTTTACTTTCTTAGTCTGTAATTTCTTTCATTTCCTAAGCTCATAATGAGTAATTACATAGATAAATGATAAAATAGCAAAAGAAGAAGAGTAGAAAAATCAAGGGCTCTGAATAATTTACATGCTGGATCATCAGTCATAAGGTATCTAAGGGGTAGTTGTAATGCAATCATGAACAACACCTTCTACATGCAATTACAACACTACCAGGCAACATGATTTCCCCTCATTAGTACATGCTGGTCCTTCGTAGAAATGTGCTGCAGTATTTTATATTCAAAGGCCTCCTTTTAAATCTATTCACTAATGAGATTCAGGGGGCTGTTGAACTTTCTCTAAAATGTTTTTTAAAACTTTAGTTGTGTCACTAATGAAGAGTGCTGCTTCAACTGAAAAACTCAGGCTCATTTCCATTGCTTAAAGGAACCATTCTTAGACTCCCAGCTCCTTCGTTAGCCGTAAATGCTGTCAAGAGCCTATTAAAATGAATTTCTTCATCAAATATTTTTGAGCTGCAAGCACTGTATCTACTAGCTCCTTGGGACTGAGGAGTAAATAAGACACCTGTGATCTCTGTCTCTCTCTGTCTCTCTGTCTCTCTCTCTCTCTGCCCATCTGAAATTCTTACAAAGGTAGTAATGGTAGCTGCTAACCACATGTGATGTGAGGTACATAAAATGTAGCTTATCCATTTCACATGAGGTGTGAGCAACAATTCAAATCAGATTATTGAAACTTACTATGAAAAGTAATACATAAAATCTTATTAACTTTTAGCTCCTGATGTAACACAATGATATTTTGAAAAAACGATATTGTATTAAGTTAAATGTACTATGAAGATGAATTTCATCTGATGATTTTTTCTTTCACTTTTTAATGTGACTGCAGGAGCATTTGAAATTATGTGAGAGTTGCGTTTGTGCTTCACATTATGTGCTCTAGGACAATGACAAAGGCCCGACATCTAGCAGTTCTGGGATCCTGATTGCCCAGCATATGCTTTGCTGGAATCAGTGCTCAACCAGGACAAAGAAACAGCAAGGAAAGCCATTGTCAAGGTAAAACTGTCCAGACTATGGTACCTTTTATGAAGCTGCTTCCATGTTACTGGGATGAAGCTGAAATCCCCATTTCTGACAACCAAAAGCCATTAGCAAATCTTCAGAATAGACTGCAATGTGGCCTACAGTACATCTATTCTATAAAAAGTTTGTGTAATATTAGGATTAACTAGTTCTCAAAAACTTAAAAGCAATTCCTACTAAACAGTCTGGGCCTACTTTTTTTGTGTGAGAATGCTTTATTGTTTAATAGTTTTATTTGATACAGAAATACCCATGTACAGTATTCTATTACTTTCATAGTTCCCCTACACCATATCATTTTCTAAGAATTGAACTTCTACCTTCTTACTATGAAGTTGTTCTTAGCACTTTGTATTATCTTTTAACTATCTGCTCAGTTTGCAGTTATGACGCTAATTTATTATCTATTATCCATTATGTCTCTTTTTTCTTGATCATCCTTACCTGGGACTTAATCTGCCAGTCTTTGCAAAACACTAACATTTACTATTTATGGTGTTACTATTGTTTCCATTTTAATGTTTTTCTTGCTTTTGTCTCTTCTTTCCTTTGACTTTATACCGTATTAGAAAATAAAAAGATCTTAAACAAGCGAGAAAAAACTGATGTCACATAATTGTTAATTAGCCACAGTACAATGATTTTAAAAATCATAAAATGGTAATTTAAAGAAAATAACCATTCAAACTTTAAATTACATTTACAATAAGTTCCATAAGTTAGATTTGCTCAATTGGTAGCTCAGAACTGAATCATGTTCAAAATACCTCAAAATCAATACACAAAAATCATAAAGCTATGCTTTCAGGATCATTTCTATAGTATGAAAAATCAGCAGCACTCCTGCATATCAATATTGAACTCACTAAGAAATTAGGAAAATAAAATCATTCACAATAGCATAAAGAATAATTAAATACTTAGGAATTAATCTAACTAAGGAAATGAAAGACCTTTAAACAAAAACTACAAAATTTAAAAAAGGACATCAAAGAAAACCTCAGAAAATTGAAAGATATGCCCTGTTCCTGTATGGGCAGACCCAATATTGTTAAAATGGTCATTCTTCTAAAACTGAGATAGAGATTTAATGCAATCACAATAGAAATATTACCAGCATTACTCCTCAGAGCACTAGAGAAAACAATCCTAACATTCATATAGAGCAAGAAGAGACACAGAATAGACTGAATCTAGACCCATGTCTCTTACCATGCAGTAAACTAAACTCAAAATGGACCAGAGATATAAATATTGAGACAGTATTACTTTTATTCTGCTGGAAGATAACATAGCTGAAACTCTTGAAGACGTATACATAGGTAAGAATTTTCTAAACAGAATCACAATTACACAAGCAATAACATTAAGAATCAACAAACAGGACCATATCATATTAAAAGATTCTGTACAGCAAAGGAAACAACCAATAGGGTGAAGAGTCTAGCCACAGAAAGTTACAAATGTTGACAGCTATACTTGGGACAAAGAACTAATATCTAGAATATATAAAATCTCAAAAAATTAGACTTCCCCCTTTTAACTCTCCATGGAAGTATTGTTTCCACATGTGTCAATTTGCAGAAATGTTAGAGCGTTTTGGTGGGGGGGGAAAGGTGATCAAATTTTTATTTGAAGTTATTGCAAAAGAGAAAAAGAAGATCTTCAGATGATAATTAACTGTAATTGATATTTATAATATACTCAGTCATTATTAATATTTTTCATCTTGTATCAGACCCTCAAATTTATTTTCAGATATAACTAAAAGATACTTCTATAAAATAAGTTTCCACAATGAAATAAATTTCAAGAATAGCATTTGATGTATTTCTTGAAGATTCATTGCTTAGTCAACTCTTGTGAAGCACTACACTAAAGAAATTATGCTTGAAGAATACTCTAAAATATTTTGTTATGACTCCAGTTTATCACATATATTGAATAGCATCTCAAGAAACACTTTGGATTCCCCTTTTAAAAACTCTAAGTTGCTGCACTCATTAAACTAACAAGCACACAGGTTAACAAAGAACAGAAACTAATCTAGATGGGTTGGTTTTGCCAGTTAGAGAACCATTCAAGCTCGAGTCCAGTTGACTTCACACACCTGTCATCCAGACAGCTGGCAGGTGCTTCTGAGAGAAGAAGAAAACGGACTTCAGGCTTATGGCACAAAGGAGAGGGGGAATACTTGTATGGAAAAAGAGTCACCAAAAGCAGATACTTCTTAGTTTATAATTTCTTTCAATCTCACCTCCTTTTGCTTCCAAAGCCCTCATTCTGATCTCAAAGGACAGAAGCTCTTTACATTCTCCTTAAACTAGAATCCCAAGTGTCATTCATACAAAGCTAACTGTTAACCAACTGTGTCTGTGAATAATAGATACAAAGTATGGAAAATATCAGTACATGACTGAAGCAGAGGAATGTAATTCTGTGGTTCATAAACAGCATAAACTTAAATTTTAAAAAAGAACAATCTTCTCCCAACCAAATTCTATTTTCTCCATTGCTGGAAAATCTTAGTTAAACACTTACAGCTGAAGGATGGGCAAGGCCTAAAAGAAGAACAGCTCTGGCATTTTTAAACCACAGAAGTCAATACAGCAACTAAAACGTTCACAGCAAGAAAATAGATAATGCAGAAATCCTCATGTCTACATTTTCCTGTCCACAATAATTCCTTCAGGTACCACTTAGGACAGGTTTATTCATATATTTTATTTTATTTTATTGGAGTAAGGTAATACGTCTTCTTCTACTTCATTATTTATGGTAGAAACTTGTGTTTTATCTGTTACTGCATCTATGAAACCTGCTGCTTGCTGTGCAGTCCTCCTAATATAACAACTCTGCTAACAAGCACTGTATGGAACAAAGACACAATGAAAATACTCTTAAATTCATAGTATACAAAATATGAAGCACAATATTTTCTCAAATAGATCTTTTAAAAAAATTGGGGATTGTAATGAAAATTATAAAAAATTTACATTATTTAAGAGCATACAAGGAATTTATAAAATAAGCAAATGACAAAAAGACTTAAAAGAAAACAACTGCTAAAGCATCCTAATCTGTATAGAAAAAAAAAATAATTGCCTTGTCTAGAAAGCAGAGTCAGAGGCTGGAGCAGAATCCTGGGAGACCAGAAGGTCCCCTTTAACCTACAAGCAAGCGTGTGAGAGACCCCAGAGTTCTGACTTCCCTATGGTGGCCTTCAGGTACCCTGCTTAGATTAGGGAGAGGGTTTTCAGAAGACTGGAGCTACTGCAGGTATGGAAGAGCTTTGCACAATATTTCATTCCATGTTTATGTATCAGTGTGATTTAAGGCTGTCAGTAATGTATGTGGAAATGTTGGATCCAGGAAAAGTGGCAAATACAAATGAAAAGTTCAACACTTCCAACATTCAGTGGCACAAAATAAACATCACCATTCCAAAAGGCACCAGCAGGGGAATATAGAACACTGGGACCAAAGCAAGTCTAAAATCCTGCAGGACTAACATTATGTCCTATAATTCCACATCCAGCATCTGAAGCAACTTGTGGCACATTGTGAGATCCAAAGGGCTTACATGAGTCCACCCCTGTGGCACTTCTGGTAGTTCCAACTCCCACGGCTTCTCTCTTAGGCCCGCTTTGCTCCTTCCCTGCAGCTTTCCTCAGATGATCCATGGTCCTGACTTTTCTAAACTTCTGAGGTCTCCAGTGCACCTTTTGCCTCGCACTCACAGCTTCCATATTGCCCTCTCAGGGGCACACTGCCTTGCCTCCCAAGCCTTCTGAAATCTGGGTGGAAGCCTCTTTAACCTCAGAATTCTTCCATTCTCCATGCACTTAAAGCCAAGGCCCTGTGGATGATGCCAAGGTCTGCTGCCACCTGGAGCAGTAGCCAAACTTTCCTCTCTCTTGGGGGTAGGGTTCAAGTGCCTGGATCACTGGACACACTGCATCCAATTCTGAGGATCAAATTCTCTATGCCACCACCATTCTGGAACATGGCACTCTTTGGCTTCCTTCTCAAGGCAAGGTCTCTGACCTTTACAGTATTGAGGCTACAGATGGTGGGGACTTGCTGCTTGTGATGCCCTCAGGCCATCTTTTCCATTCTCTTGTTCCTTCTCAGCAGTAGAGATCTCCTCAGCCTTATCTTTGCAGTCCACAGTTTTACTGGAGCTTCCTTTCTGGCCAAACTCACAACATTTTAAATCATCCTGCTGGGCTCTTTGTTCTTGATTCTCAATACAAATCTGGCTAAAAGCCCCCAACAATAGCCATGCCATTTCCCCAACATTGGACTGCCTTCAAATTTCTTTTGTCAGATTAATCAGTTCACTGCCGCCCTTAATCTCAGTCTTAGTCAAAGTCTCTGGACATGAGGAAAATGCAGACAAACTTTCTGCCAAGCCATAACATACATCATCTGGAGTCCAACAACCAATGCAGTACTTCCCAGCAGAATCCTCCCAAACTTGGTGTTTACTGGCAGGATTTCTATCAGCCTTCTGATCAGAGCTCTGACCTGAATCTCCCAGACAGAACAGTCGAAGGGATTCTAGCACATCCCTTTCAGGCAACATCTCCAAACCTTTCCAAACTCTTCCCGCAAGCCATTTCCAAAGGCTCTTGAATCACATGGTCAGCTATATTAACAGCAACGACCCCACTCTCCTGGTACCAAATTCTGTCTTGGTTACTTCTCTTTCATTGCTGATACAAAATACCCAATGCCCAAAATGAAGGAAGGAAAGGTTTATTTAGCTTACTGTTTGTGGAGGTTTCGGTCCATACTTGGCTGGTTCTGAGGCAGAGTGGCACATGGCAGAGGGCAAACGTTCATGGCAGCAGAGCACAGCAAAAACAATCAGCAAAAGGGAGGAATGGCTGCAAGCAGCCTCTCTCCTTCCCTTACATTGTAAACAGCCTACCCCCACCCAGAGGCTGTGTAGCTCTCACATAATCTCCATGCTCTCCTCTACCACAGGCTCAGGATATATACAAAGTAAGCACCCTGGCTTCCTGCTGAGTCACTCAGCCAAACCTCCAGACTCTCCAAATTGACACAATGTATCAATCATAACAGTAAGGTACTACATAAAATGTCCTTTAACAATTAAAAATGAAACTACAATATTATTCAATAATTTTACTTCATGTATATATCCAAAGGATATGAAATCAGTGTACCAGGGAGATACCTACACTCCTGCGTTATCTCAGCATTATTCACAGTAGCCTAGACATGGAATGAACCTAGGTGTGCACTCCAGGATGAATGCATAAGGAAAATGTGGTGTAGATAGTATTTAAACAGTGGCTTTAAAGAGAAGAAAATTGCATCAATTTTAAGAACATGGATAAATCTAGAACTCTGTGACATAGGCCAGACACAAAATACAATTTTACTTTTTAACTGTTGTTTATCTTAGTAGATATTCTTGTTCTGTGTTATATTATAAAACATCTTTTGGAAATTGCATGGCAGCTACCCATGCATCTGAAAATCTTGCAAACACCCATATGAATATGCACAACTATTGCAAATAAGTTAATTTAATGCACCTTAAGAACAGCCAATATAGCTTTTCATTTTTCTAACAACTCATATAAATAACTTGATTAGACAAAATGATATTTCTTTTTACTGAAAGTAGGTAGATAAAAAAGAAAGGAAGGCAATAGAAAAGACAATATATTTTTACACAGACAGGAAAAATAAAGAATGAGATCAGACACAATTTTTGCACATGCTTGACAGCTTGAGTTTAGCTTAATACACTATATAAATTAAAAGCCCTGTTTCTCTGGAGTAGCAAACATGAATTGACAGAAGGATGGCGAGGAAAAACCCTTATGAAGAAGAGCTCTGAAGACAGATAACACAAACCTGAGTTACAATTGTGGATCTACCACAAACGGATCTAATGGCTTTATGTTCTCAACCACAAATTTGAAACTATAAAACCTCTCGGGGGGGGGGTTACTTTACCTAATAAATGCCCCGGAGATTTTTCTTATGTATTAAAACACTAACAAGTATCCATTCCAAACCGCATCCCACTTTCACTCATATGAGATAATTATTAATTTGGCTTAAAAAGTAGAGAAGAATGAAATAGGGAAATTTAAAAATGTATAGACACTCAAAATGAGTGTCATCTGGAATATACACACTACGGGCATATACTCCAGCTATGGTCTTTAATACTTGGCCTCATTGTCAGGCAAATGCCTGGCCTTGCACTTACTTTACTAGTAGCTCTTAGAAAACGACTAAGAAGTTAATATTTAATTTCAAATCAGCATGTATAAGACCAACTCCTCTTGATATTACTTAACTTCAAAATTAGTAGCAATTTGGCTGTCTCTGTTCTCTCCAACCTGGAATGCAACAAGAAAAAGAGGGAGACTGAAGAACTACTTCTTAGTTACCTTCCAAATTTCAGACCTGTGAATAAAGAGGGTCAGAAAGAACGCAGCACTCCACTGCTTTCCATCTACCATCAGTAAGATAATGCACCAGATTTTGGAGAAATGTACAGTAATGAAGCTCAATCCGTCATTTTCAGTATTGTCCTCTGACTGGAGGCATTAAAATTTCACTCATCTCATAAAAGCTGTTCAGTGAACTGAAATAATAGCTTCTTTTGTTACTCCAGATAAAACTGGCTGTAGACTCTATTACAGAATTAACTGAATATTAATTATGGCTCTCATTTCTTCAAAGCAACTTAATATTCTTTTAATTAGAAGTTAACCCTTGCATGTCTAACTGGGTGTCCATATTTTAATAGCCACATTAATGTAGCCTCATACTGGCTTTGCATATCCCTAGTGGACATTCTTTAGAAACAGACTGCTTAAATGTAAGAGTCCCTATTGTTTTGAGAGAAAAACATAGATGAAATCTTTTTTTTTCATTTTCATTTCTCTGTCACTAAGTTTTAAGTGATTTTTCCTGTTTTTTTTAAAGTTCTAAACTGCATGCATTAAAATTGAAGAGGAACACAAAACTACACAAATTTCTTAGCTTTCCTTCCATTCTTAGTTTAACTATATCTGTAGATGAATGAGTGTCACAAATGATTTCCATCTTCTCAAGTACTAAATCACACCTGCTAGGGAGGGTGCTAAATACTTGGGGAGAAGTATGAGAAATTTAGTAAATATGGTTTAGTGTTCAACATCCTATTTAATTTATTCAATTAATTAATAGAATAAAGAAGACTAAGAGGGCATGATCGAGCTATCTAGCTTACTAGGGCATGCAAACACTTCCAGGTTGTATAAAAGAGAGCATACAGATGCTATAAGACTGCATGTAGCCCAAAGCTGTTTTGAGGACAACAGTTCTATTTTTCTACCAATATTTATCACAGATGCTCTCTGAGAGTCTTTCCATCACAGACTACCTGACAGGGAGACACCTTATACATCATTCCTTCATTTAACAGATGAGAATTTGAGGCCCAGAGGGTGGCATGATTTATCTAAACTTGCAAAGCATATCCATATGGAAGTTATTCACATAGTACAAAAATTTTAAAGTTTCAAAAATGGGCTAAAAAAAGAATTGGTAAATCATATACCAAAAAGTTGAAATAACTGTTCACATTGCAAGAGTTAAGTTTTACATCATGAACGTGATATAAGGGGTGATCAAAAGATAGTATAAATATTTTAATTTTTAAAAGTCTTACTACAGTAAAAGACATATATTGCCAAGAACAGGAGGTAACCATATTTAAAGCCAAGGGGAGTATTCTGAGGGACGCTAATGCCTATATGTCTTTTACTTTTTCTTAATTTACACATTCACTATATTTTGTGGTCAACCCTCTTGATCAACAGTTTACAGCAATTTCTGCCAAATAAAAATATTATGGTGTATCTTCACCCACCTTATCACTGGACCTGGCACCATGCACCTTCCACCTCTTCCCCAGGGTCAAAATGACCATGAGAGGAAAACATTTTAAATAGATGTGGGATGTTGAAGCAGCCCTGACAGTGCAAGTAAAGACACTCATGAAAGAGGAATGGCAGAACTGCTTCAGAAAGAGGAAAGAATGGTAGGATAAGTGTGTGTGAAGGAGGCGAGGTATTTTGAAGGAATTAGAGATGTTGTTTCTTTCACTGTAATAATTTTTGTTTAATTTAAACATTCACTGTAGGTTTTGATCACTCTCATATACATGGGTTTTAATGGTAGAGGGACTTCGAGTCACATCCCAGGTCTGCAATGTAAAATTCTATCAACTTTCATCAAGTTTATGCAGCTTTCCACACTATTATACTAAGTTTTAAAATTGAGAATAAAACCCCCATTTATTGCTGCCACTGTGAGAAATAAATGAGATGTGAAAATGTCTCCATAATATCTTTGTAGCAGTGCACATTCCTGTTCTATTTATTAATTGATTGCCTGGGGCTAGAATACCACTCAAGGTGTTAGGTGCTTTAAACTAAAAAATAAACAACTGTGATGAAAAGACTTTATTAAGTGTCATGTTTAGTCTACCTATAGGGAAAAAAATCCAGGGGAATGTATATCAAGTCCTAACAGTATTTTTCTTTATGTGGTAAACAGTTGTGAAGAGGGTGCCATAGGATGCTCCTATAGCAAAGTACTACAACCTTGTGCTATACAAACAACAGAAATCTGTTTATCATGGTTCTGAAAACCAGAGAGTACAAGATCAAGGCACAGCACGTTCAGTGTCCAGGAACAGCTGGCTCTCCAGCTCACAGATGCTACCTTCTATGGTGTCCTTACCGATGGAAGGGTCAGGGCAGTTTCCTCGGCCTCCTCTGTAATGGTACCAATTCTACCTGTGAAAATTCCACCTTCATGACCTGTGCATCTACCAAAGCCTTACAACCACATCACCCTGGGGGTGAGGATTTCAACAAAGGAATTTTAGGGGTACCCAAACCCTTCAGACAACTCCAGGTGGCTCTGACTTTTGAAAGTCCATATACTTCTACTATTTGCAATATTTTATAACAAACATTTGTAAGTTTATTATAAAATGTAGAAGGTATAGAAATGTGATGTAGAAGAAATATAAAAGGAGACTTACTAATTATGTCTACAAAACCTTTCCAATGTATTTACTATACTAAATATGTCAGTCTCCCTGGATATTCTGCCTAGGCTTCGCAATTTATTTAAGATAACAAAGTAGGAATTTCCAATGACTATAAGGAGGATCCATGCAGAAAACAACATGTTTTTGGTCTGCTGTCCATCTTAAGTTTTATCCTTGAAGCAGCTTCATCCAAAACTTTAGCTTCACCGATTGATAGCAGCTTTCCTTCCACTAGTTTTGTTTAATTATTTCTGGTGTGTCCCATCATGTATTCTTTTTTAATTTCTCAAACTGGAAGGTCCTTGAAGAGAGGTATTTAGACATTTCATCTTTATATAACTTCAGTGAATATTAATAAACCACCAGAATAAGAAATTGCTCTCACATTTATTTACTATTCTGTCCCTAAATAATAAGTCAATTGTTCTATGTCAAAGCAACATCTCCAAGCAAAGAATATTCAAGGGACCAACATCCTAAACTAAAAATACGTTATATCAGCAACCATTTTTTGGCACTGAAAACTGTTTGAATATTGCTGGAAAGGTGATTCAAAGACCAGATGTGATATGAACCATGACATATGTTCAAATTAATAATTGACCACCCTCCCAAATTCTTTAGGCACTGCATGGCAATATACTTACTTTAAAAAAGATATTCTTTGATCTCCACAACTAAGAAACTTGGCATTTGTGACATGTATTCTCATAGGGCTGTACTTCCTCTCTTTCCTACAGACATTATAGAAATCTATTCCATTCCCTCACTCCACCCATGTACAGAAGAGAACATATGGGCTTTATGGTTAACATAGTAAAAAATTATTATATCTAACGAGAATTCTCATGTTTCTTACAATAGTCTCTGCTTGACTAATGTCGTTATAAACCCAGTCCTAAAACTTTTAATGAGGCTTTAGGGGAGATTAATGACTATAAAAACACAACCTGAGGTAAAGATGGATCTGTCCTTAGGAAAATTATCAGAGGAACTTTAAGATTCAGAGGAAATAAGAGCCACAGTCCAAAATCTCAATGGGCATGGAGTGGTACATTAAATACAATTTAGCAGAGGAAGAAAACTTTGAGGGCCATTGAGCTTTTATTTTCACACAGAACTCTTTTTATAAAACATTAAATTCCATTTGCTTTAAAAACATTTCTTTTTTTTTTATTTTAGAAACATAAAAGTACAAAAACATATTGACAAACAGACACCAATTATCATAGAAAATAGTACAATCACAACTAATCTATAGACAAGGTGATATGGTCTTAACAGTAGTTGTTGCTTTATCCATTGATATCTTCGAATTGTAGATGTATGGACCCAT
>PVLD010014861.1:0-50797 GCA_004027595.1 Dinomys branickii | reverse complement strand
AATGATTCCTTCTCTTTGGGAGAATGTCCCTTAAGCTTTCTGCTGAGAGTTCCGCTTAAAAGGCTGTACAGATATTGGTTAGATACTCCCTACCTAGTGACCTGGGTGAGGTGTGTAAGACTGCTCCCCCACCCTCCCAGGGTTCCCTGCAGGTATAGGGATGGATCTCCTACCCCACTCGGTGATCTGGTCGCGAGCGCCGATAGCTCACCAGTTATTGGAGTACCTGCAGGCATGAAGGTTCCAAGGTGCCAGTCTATCCTTTGGGGCTTTCTGCGTGGCTCGCCCGATGCACACGAAACGTGCGACTGCTGGGCGTTGCCGCCGCCAGAGAGCCGATCTCTGTCGGGAGTCGCCGGAGAGCTGCGCCGGGTCGGGGGGGCGGGAGGGATCGAGCTGTCTGTATTCTCGGGGCGCCAGGACCCAGCAAATCCCTCTCTCCGCTTCCGGCGGCGTTTGGGACCCCCCGCGCGGCTCGCCCGACACGCGCGAAACCGGAACTACATTTCTAAGAGACTCATCTATCCAAGATCTCATCTGGTTAGCTTCACAGTGCATCTCCAGCCATTTCTTGCTCTGAAGGATGATCTAGCTCAGATTCACAATTGCCCATCTCAGTCAGATTCTAACCTGCTGTCAAACAGTGGGGCTCTTTCACTGAATAGGACACAGTACTTAATTATTTGTGCACCATCCAGACACTTTCGTGTGAAATTTATTTGGCAGTAAGGTAGTAAAAGATGGAGTCAGTTTTTAGATGTAATAATACAGAGTATCTCATTTCCCTAAGACACCCCATGCATTTAGACATAGTCAGAGCACCACTGTCCTCTCAGTTCCATGTTTGCTATACAAGATAAGGATTTATGGATTTGATACATTCAGCTGATTAAGCTGCTACTGAGAAACTTTGGTAGGTTCTGAAGGCTACAGAGATAACTTCTCTTTTGCCTTTGACAGACTTTTAATTTAAAGGAGGGCTCATGTAGAAAACACTTTCAGCAGTGTACTGCTTCCCATCCGAGCCCTTTAGGGAGATCAGGAGAGGCCTTGAGACTAGGTCTTGCCTCCCAGTTGTATTTCTAGACCTTTGTAAAGGTTTTGGCACATAAAAGATAACTCAAAATATGTTTGAATGGACCTGAACGATTGTTTATTTCTACTTTGTGATATCAGATCTATTATTAGCTGTAAACCTCCATCCACCAAAGAGAATGTCTGTCATCTGAAATTTGACTACATGTAGACAAGAAATCAGGGAACACAGAAAGTGTTGTGTATTTGCAAATAGTGTGCTATTGTTTCAGTGCGAGGCATAAAATCCAGGGTCTTGCTGTGCAAGTGGGTTTAATAAATAGGATAAAAGGCTCAATAAAAACGTACACAGAGGCACACACATCCTGCACAAAAACAACAAAGGGGAAGCAAGTAAAATTATTTAGGAGAAGAAAGACAAATGGAAATTAGAACTAAGGGCTGACACTTACTGGCCGACCTATTGGAATACACCTTGCTTTGGGCAGAAGAACTTCTCCTCTGTCTTCCCAAGTATCTACCGCAGAATCAGCCGAGCTCTGTAAACATTCTTAATTATGAAGATGAAAGAGATGGATTTGGGATAAAAAAAAGAAAAAAATATGAGCAAAAGAGCTGGATTTTGCTTTAAATAAAGTGTACCCAGACTAAAATAATGTCAATGACAAGTGCTTCTAACCAAGCATTAGATAAGCGATGTGCTAAATAAAAGGCAGCCTATTTAGTGCAGGGAGATGAGGCAGGAAGAGCTCACTAAGCGTTCTGTCTTTCCTCTCCTTACCTGACTAAGGAAGTAGGCAAATCACCGTGTGTTATTTTTAATTCTGTGGGAAAAAAGGATCTAATTTATATCATGCTGAAAACAAAAGTAACACCATATGCTGTACCGGCTGAGAGCCATTACGTTAATGCCTCAGTGGCACAGAGGGTAATTGCTCGGCTCAGAGACGATACTGAGTCACAGCACTGACACCAGTGAAGTTTCTGCAATTTGTTTGGCATCATTTTCTCTCCCATGTTAAAAATATAAATAATGATGGAAACAACTTCTCTTCTGAGGAGAAAATCCACTGTCTTTTGAATGAAAGATTTTTAAATACACATTCATGACGCTCTTTTTGTTTTCCATTCAACTGAAGATTTCTGTTTTGTCTCACCTTTTCCTAGAGGGTATCCTACAGTTATCTACCTTCTGAAATAGTAGTAAACCATCAGTTATCTAGATGGTTATTTATATTTCCTGTCTTTGATAATCCTTTGGGTTGAGTTAAATATGGGAACTTCTGATGTATCCATATGATGCTGGTCACATTTTCAGTTAGATACAACAGACCTTGCTAGATTGTCCTCGAGAGCTGGGAACATTTGTAGAATCAACCTAATTAATGGTGGTACAAGATGGCATCTTATAAATGATGTGCATAAATAAGAGTCTATCGCTTTGGTTTGAGTAAGTCATCATTCACTTACTGTAGTTTTCTTCCCATTTCAGTTTATTATTCAGGCAGCCCAGCCCCTGACCTCCAGATTAACACAAATAACTGCCTTCTGTTTATAGCCACATGAAGGTCCAATGGGTATCCCAAATTTACATTTCCAAAGCCAGGGCTGACTTGTGCATTTGAATCTGCCCCTCTCTCATCATTGTCATCTCTAGTAATGAAAGTCCTTTCTATTTGTGTGCTTAGAAAGAAATCACTGGCGCCTTCATTAATTTTTTTTTTTTTTGCTCATTCCTTATATCTAAGTTGTTCAAGACTCCACTGAGTCCAGAAGCCTTCTATCTAAAATATGTCCAGCCATTTCTATTTACTTCCTAATTCTCTGGTCTGGGTTATCATCACATATCATGTTATTATAGTAGTCACTGACTATTTCTCTGTGTCTGGTCATATCTCCTTATAGTCTATCTTCATCTATATGGTTTTGTTAAATGTAATTCACTTTAATATTGTATAATCTAATATGGAAGGCACATTTGGCTATTGATGGTGAAATAAAAATTGATTGCAATGAAATGACAACTAAAATTAAGTTCCTCAGTTAGATTAGTCACATTTTAAGTGCTCCACAGCTGGAACCTCGCTGGGCAACACACATATAGAATATTTGCATCAGTACAGAAACTTGACTAGAAATGGTTTCCCATCTGGCCTCATGTGGTCTGGTACCTCATGTATGCCCTCTCCCCACAGCCAATCCCATCTATTTCTACTCTCCTTGCCTGCCCATGTAACACAAATTGCACAGGTTTTCAGGTTAGTTCTTAAACATACCAAGCATGTACCTGCTTCAGGTCTTTTGCTATTTCTCTTCTTTGAGACCTACACAGCTTGTTGTCAGATCTGTGCACAAATACCACCTTATTGAAGAGACCCCTACAACCAAATAAAAGAGCAGTACCTCAACTCTTTGACCTTCCTTGTCACTTGCTCTGATTAGATTTTCATTTAGCAATGATCATCATTGCATATTAGATATATTCACTTATTTAAAATTTCCAGGAAAGCCACAAGCTTTCTTTCCCCCCAGGAAATACACTCTGCTGTTAAAAAATAATTAAAGTAAATTTTCCCCTCAGTATGTTCCTTGAGGTGAGCTCACAAGGGGTGAGAATACTATTTTGTTCACCACACTATTCCACACATGTAGTGTGCTAGCTGATAGAACAGAAATGAAAGAATCAATGAAAACATAAAATTTGTTCTGTTGTACAGGAACCAGTAGCTGGGACAAGCTGTGGAAAAAGTATGGATCCCGCCTACCCCGCAATGACCTCTGCCTGTACGTCACATCATCTCATCTCACTCAGATGCTGGACAGCCTAGGGATTAAGTATGAGTGCTATGATCTTCTGTCCACCATGGACATCACTGACTGTTTTATTGAGGGTAATGAAAATGGAGACCTGCTTTGGGATTTTTTGACAGAAACCTGCAACTTCACCACAACAGCACCGCCGGATCTTAGAGCAGAAATTATGAAAGATCTACAGGACCCTGAATGTAGTGTTAGGAAGGAGGGGAGGGTTCTTTTTAATAATAACCTGAGCTTCATGGTGATTGAGGCATAGCTATCACTTAGGAGAGCGTATTCACAAATGACATTTTGAACAACTGTCAATCACATATTTCCACATTGATGTCATAACTGCATCTCATAGATAGAGCATTACCTCCTGTAGATTAAATCTAGGAAATTCTAAGACATTTGTGCACTTCCATGTAGAATCCCCTGGAATACTTCAAGTCTTACCTGTCTCTGCGAGAATATAGGCAAGCTAAGCACCACACAAGCTTGAAACATTAGACCCTAAATTCTACTGGCTTATTGATTTACAAAACAAAACACTTTGCATTTGCTAATTGTACCAGAATTTCCAAGAATATATTCTGTGGATTCTTTAAATACTGCTGAAGTTAAAACTTATTGATATTTATGCAGGACCTTGTGCTTGCCAGGCAGGTGTTATTATGCCTGCTGAGCTATATCTCCAGCCCACTGACTGATATTTTGATCATTTAGAAAACAGATTCTTCTCCTCTTATGTAGGATTGGTCTTTGTGCATTGTTCTATTGCTATTTCTGTCTTAATGTGATTGAATATTAAAAGCAAGTACTTTTAGAAGATTACAAAATTCACTGTCATATGTAGTCATATATCATCATTTTCCCCATATTCTTTTCTTTTTTAATTTCATCTGTGATCTACTAGTGTTTTGCATGTTTGTTTTTGATGTACCGAACCTTTCTATTTTATTCAGCAAAATACACTATTTTCTTTTTTTTTTTTTAATTTGTGGGTTTCTGACACATTTTAAAAGGTATCGTAATGATTTTATTTACTGTTTTAAAAATAAAATGTTTAATACATTTGAAATTCATATGCTTATGGGTCAGATTGAGTACAAGTTGTTTTCCCAAGAAAAATATGCAATTCCACAAACAAAATTTCCTGGTGAACAAAAAGCAAAAAAAAAATCTCCAACTGCAAATGGACAGTTACTAAATTCCTAGAAAAACTTGAATTTATTTTGGTATTTTATAGTACTTTATATTGTTCTAAGATATCCTGTAATGCCAGCAGTTTTCTTTGGACAGTAGTATTTCAAAAGATTTTTGAAAAAATATTTGATATTCTCTATTTTATTTTTAAGAATAAGGCCTTGTCATTTTGGTAAAAGTAATATATCTCTTTCGATTAGTAAATAAAAAGTAATTTAATAGTAAATATTTTCTAAAGTGAGTAAATAATTACTACTTCCAGAAAGAATAAAACTAAGGTCTTACTAAACAGTTCAAGGACACTCATTCTCCTCGGGCAGTGACTTTAGCCCGGGTAGACAGCCAGTCTTTGCCCTGATACACCACCACTGCATGTGGCAGGATGGCCACCTAAAGGCAGTGGTGCCCCTCCTGAGATCCCCAATCCATCCTCAGGGAGGACACATTGATTCCATTTAAACTTGAGTAGGCCTGGAGCCTATTTAAAATAACAAATTGCCGAGATTTGTTATTCATAAAATGTAAAATTGACTTACGTCTATCTCTTTTCTTAGAGAACTTTATCAATAATTTTTTGAATTATAACCAACAACTCAAATGGCACTTATCCAATCAGATTCCTGAATGTGAGCACTGAGTCATTTATCATCTTGATATGTACCACTGGTGAAGGAAATCTGGGAGACACCCATGATTGATGGATATGGGGCCCTGACAACCTTGAACAACCTCACTAGGAGGAGAGAAATCAAGACTCATTACAGCCATTTATGGCCTTTTGTAAAAAGCATATATGCCAAAAATAAAGAAGAAAAGGAACCAGCATGCTATTTAAATGCAGAAAAGAACAGCAGTCCACTCATTGGTATTTATAAATATGGCCTTTCTTTCTCATTCCTATAAGCCCTTTTTTATATACAATGTAGGGATAAATTCTTACCTGCTTCAGTTTAGAGTAATGAAAGCATGTAGCTCTTTTTAAGAGAATACCTACCAGTTAGTGGTAGAAAGCTATATATGTTCAAGAGATGGAACTGTTGACTTCTTTCCATTCTCCAGGTTATGACAACAGATTTGGAGCAGCCACATGTTGATTTTTCAGGCTCTTATAGTTGAGAAAAGAGGATACAGCATGAGTTTGGAATGTTGCTTGATATATCATCACATTTCTCAGTGTTCATCATGGGGCCTTGAGTATCGGGGATGCTAAGGAAAGGGTGATGATGAGGGATTCTCTTCTCTCGTATCTACCCTTTACCTCGTGTGTGCATATTACTGCAAACATAGCTCAGAAAGAAAATCAAAAAGGGGCTGGACTGTACCTCGGTGGTAGAGTGCTTAACTGGCATGCCAAATCCTTATGTTCAATCCCGAGGACTACCAGAGAGAGAAAGAGAGGCAGAGAGACAGAAGGGCAGAGCAAAACAGACAGAGACAGACAGACAGGGATACAGAGAGAGAGAGAATGAAATGACAAGTTACCCATATCTTTAGTGTAAACATCCACTCAGACAAGTTTTTGCATTTGTTGCTTAACTGTGTTGCCAAAATCTGAATCAAAGGCATGATGCAGAGCGTAGCATTTGAGGGTTGCGCTATTTGCTTATTTCAAAAACTGGCAACCTTCTTAATTGACAACTCTGCCTCTCTGGGCCAAAAATTTAAGCAATATGTAGTGTGTAGCGAGAAAAAGAAATGCAAAAGTCACAGAAGAATATTAGAGCTGAGGTCAAACACTGCATGGAACAAAATGCATATATAATGTAGTCAAATATTTACTCAGCAAAAATAGTTTGCACACACTACTTTTTCATTTAAAAAGTATATTTACACGTTTTACCTTATGAGGATGCTATTTCTATGAAAATATAGATTTGTTGCTAGATCCCACAGTGGAGTGAATGGATAAATTTACTCTTACTGCCTGGAGTACTAGAATAAGACTTCCTGAGTTTGGATCCTGTTGCATTTCTCACTCACTGAATGACGTCCGGTAATTCATTTTCTCTCTACTCTCACATTTGCAAAATGAATACAATCCTAGCACCTACCTATGGTGTTGGTCACTGAGGATTCCAGGAGGTAAACTACATAAATGTGTTGTTTCCAGAGTCATAAAGAGTACTAAAAACTATTAATTACAAATGTTATTATTTTCTCAATGAAATTTTATATACAATGCAGAGAAAGTTTTTAAAATGTTACTGGCATAGAGAATTTTTTTTTTTTCGGTACTGGGGATCGAACTCAGGACCCTGCGCTTGCCAGGCAAGTGCTTATTCCACTGAGCTATACCCCCAGCCCTGGCATAGAGAATTTTGACTGAAGAGAGAGAGCTAGTACCTTGAGGATCCAACTGAGATTCTTAGCCAGAGGCATATGACCTCTCTGTGTCTGCAGAGGTTCAGCTGGTGTGCCAGCAAGCCCAAGAATCATCAGGGCTGAACCGCTCAGACCCACCTAAGGGATCTACCTCCCTTAGCTTTGATGCTCTGAAAGCCTTTGCTCTGTGCCATGTGAAATAGCCCCCATCTCAACCCTATCTGATCAGAAAGGGGTGGGCAACTGAGTCATGGACAACAGTTTATAAGTCAGGCAGAAATCCACTGGAGCAGTCTCTTTCAAAATGTGAAATGGATCAGTTAATTTCCTCTCTTATAAATTTGGAATTACAAATCTGTAGATAGGCATTCATTCAGTCACTTATGAAATGCATTCTATCATATTTATTGAATACCTATTGGGTGTGAGACCAAGGAAGAAACAGCAGGTGAAAGGAAGAAAGAAAGAAAATGGAAATAAGGGAAGGAAGGGAAGGAAGGAAGAAAGGAAGACACAGAGAGAGAGAAAGGTTAGTTCTTGGCCTAAGTGACCCAGTTTCTAGTTGATGAAATAGACAAAAACGTTACACGGTCACAGGCACTGTAAAGGAAACAAACGCGAGTAGGGAGAGAGAAGCCGTAGAGCGCACAACAGAATTCGCTGAGACTGCATAGAAGGCCACTTTAGGAGGGTAAACTGTGAGCAGAGATTTAACTGCAGTAGTAAACGAGCAAATAGAGGGGAAAGAGAATTTGAAGAATACAAAAAGCCCTGATGTGGGAGAGAGCTTGACACGTCCACAGCTAGCAAGCATTGGTGGCTGCCTACGCTACTCATAGGACAGAGTCAAGCTCCACGAGGCCCCTGTGAGCACATGCAGGAGGATCTCTCTCAGATGCTGCAGTACAAAGGAGAAGGGTGGACAAGGTGCGCAGGGAGAATGAAGGTTGCCAGAACGTGATCTTTGAAAAGGTGATGACTTTGACTGTTCTGAGGACTGCTTCTTGCCACTTCCAATTCCTACCTCTGTCCATGCAAAGCAGTTACCCTTTTACAAGAACGATCCGTGTTGGTGTCTACTGCCTGGCTTCCAGGCGCCATTCTTAGAACAAATAAAGCATCTTATTTGATTCTGACATAATGATTTAGAATGATCACTTTTTGAGTATCTTATTTTGCAGATAAGAAACAAGAGATACAAGTTAAATAATTTCATGCAATTCTCAATGCAAGCGAATGACAGGAATAACAGGAAGCTAACTTCTGCCTTCTGACTCCAACTGTACATCTCTGTACTGGGCAAATTAAATCTATGATCTTTTATCCCAGATGTAGAGTAATCAGCTTTGCTGCAAAATGTGCACCTATAAACTAAGGGGATGTAATTACAGAAAGGAATAAATGGGAATCAAAACATCTGAGTACTATGAAAAAAAATCGTTTCCCCAAACAGGGAAATACCACACTCCACTAAAAATTTGGTATTAAACTAGTCACAACACCTGTATTCTCCAATCCAGTTGCTTTGCCTTTTTGCCTGTGTTTCTCTTCTATTCCTGCCAGGCCCCTGGCATACCAATTTCATGTTTAAATTATCTATCACCATATTCTAGCTCCCCTGTGATTCACATACTGTGAGATACACATTCGTAGTATGAGATCAACTAATGCAGGGTAGTTAAAGTCATGGATCACGTAATCCATTTCTCAATGTGATATACACCAGGAAAAGGCAACCACACTAAGAAGGGAGTTGATTTAGGAGGTTCTCTGGGCAACGACAGTCACAATTTCCAAATGTGCCAAAAATTCATTAGAGTTGCACGTCAGATTGCTGTAATCTTTGTGGCAATGGATTAATAAATACAGTGATGTGCTATTGTGGAGGCTGTAGTGATACATTGTGGGTATTCTGTATGAGCAGCGTCTTCCTGTGATCACATTCTTTTCTTGAAGAATTATCTGTGTTTCCAGATTCGTCTTAATGATACTTGAAGGACTTTGCAAACAACTGCCTAGGGTAGAAAATGTTGAAATAAATCACAGGGGCCATCAACTGCAGTCCAAGCTCAGTGAGTTTTCCACAGACATTTGGTACAGATGATGCTGGAAAATGTCAGTACTTGTATTTATGTCCTAGAGCTAACTAATTTCATGCTAATTTCATTTCTATACTGTGATTCCCTTTTCTTCACATATTGATATATGGGCTTCATGGGTTAATTTTCTGGTTTTCAATGCAGGGAGACTGACATAAATTCCAGGATTTTGTGGAAGAAGTAGCTGTTCCATGCTACTCATTATCAGCACAGGCACACTGCAGCCTTGGTTTATTTATCAAGATATTGCTGCTGTTCTGCACATTTCGAAGAAGCTTTATCTACCCCACAGTAGCTTGTAATGGGTGGCAAGTTGTAGTTCCTGTGTTTGTTTACTATTGTTTTTATTTTATTTTTTTATTTTATTTGTTCTTTCAACAGTGATTGGGAGAAGACTTTGGTTGGGAGAAGACTTTGGAATATTTTCTCTTGTTTGAAAGTTTCTAGCAAATAAAACAAGGAAAATAGCCAAGACTTACTGCTTCAGGAGAAGCCTTGCGAAATGGATTTATTCAGGCAAGCTTGGCAGTTCACGGGTCTCCCATCTGTGTGTCCTAGGAATGGAGCAGCAAAACCTGGCCCCTCAGCTTGGCTGCTTCCCTTTGCTTTCTTTGGCCTCTCTAATTTGTAGATTTCCAGCTTGAATAAGAATAAACCACAGAGAAGTTCTTTGCTAAATAAAGTAGACCACAGAGAAATTTAAGGATTTCACATTAACAATAGTTAATATTTGTTGAGAGCTTATTAGAGGTCACACATGGCTTTAAGTATTTATATGTATGAAGCAAGCTAAACTTCGTACAAGCTTATGAATGAGTTAGCTACTGTTTTTCTTCCAAATTCACAACGGAGACTGAGGTTTGGTTGTAAAATGTTCTCCACGTTCTTACTTCTAGTGAAACTGTTTCAAACCACACAAACTAATCCCAAAGACCGTTTTATAACTGCCACGTCTTGTTGCACTCAGTATAGACGCCTGTAGGGTGTGTGTCTCTATCTCTCTTCTGTAAGCTTCCTCTAGGAAGTGTTTACTAGTTTCCACACTGTTACTCCATTTCCTAAGAACTGACCTCAGCTGGGGGGACTCTGACAGGAAGATAAGCACCTTATGTGACTTGATCAGTTTTGGCTCAACAAAGGCATTGCTTGCATATCTGTGGTCTGGCTTCTTGGGCTTGGAAGGACAATCCTAGTGAATTGACTTTTTATTTTCAACTTGTGAAAACATCCTTAGTTATTGAGTATCCATAATAAGAAAGCTTTTTCTGACAATTGATAAGGCCTGAGTGGCTTCAAAGCTGGCCAGATATGGGGGGCACCAACAGAGACTGTGCCCATTGTTTATCCACCTCTCTCTTCAATGGTAACAGAATGTCTAACTCTTAGCCAGACACATGATTGCGCCGTTAAAGTTACATATTCTTATGGCTTATGTCTAGGTGTGCCTCTAAAGCCTTGTGTGGTTATAGGTGGGGCCTTTGCAGAGATGGTTGGATCTAGAGTGTGTCATGCTGGGATTAAAATCATGTGATTGCTGAATTATTCAACTGATTGGTCTGGCATAGTACTGAGTATGCTGCCTGGGTGTGCTGCTTGCTCTAAGGTTGTGTGGCCTGGATATAAGGAACTGCAGTAGGGCTGTTGTGCCCACTTACTGCTTGCCACTTCGCTGCTTTGCTGCCTTCCTGGCTTCTGCCAGCCAGCCATAAACTGTTTCTCCTGTGTCGCCCCTCTGCCATGCTGCCCTGCCTTGGAGCCAGTCCACTCTGAACTGACACTTCTACAAACTCTGAGGCTGAAGACACCTCTCCTCCTTTGAATTTAGGTATTGGGTATTTTGTCTCAGCAATGAGAAAATAACTAAGACAGATATCATCATATGACTAAGTTCTAGCCAACAGGATATGATAAGTAAAATAATTTATAAGCTAGGATGAGAAAGGGAGAGAAAAATTCTCCTTTTCCCCTTCTCCTTCTGTATGTTACTGGGATGTGCATGTGATAGAGTGCTGTCTTAGACCAGTGCAGACAGGGCAGCAATACCCTAGGAAATGTGGGACAGCAAAGGGAGAAGCCAAGACCCTGGACCCGATGGAGAGAGTTGCCACATTAGGGTGGACTGCTCATCCCCTATGATATCAAAGAGAACCAGCATCCTACCTATCATATACAGTTAACTTTTTGTAGTAATAGCAACTGTATCTGTGCCCTAGTTATTGTAGGTAGATTGATCTGACCAAAATCTTTCACATCTTTTTCAGAATAGTTTTGCTAATCTATAAAAAAGACCAAACAAAAAATTTTGAAAATTCAACAAATACTGTGGAGAATCCCACACAGGTCTCGGTAGGGGTAAGAAAGTGAGCCCACTTGAGAAAATAGGGCCAAATACGGTCAAGATATTTAGATGAAGCATGTACCCATTTTATCAATTTCTCAGAGTCTATGTGTTTAATACTCATGATATCACGTACCCAATGGATGACTTAAACATTCACCCTGGTATTTAGTTCTGTTTCAACAAAATAGAAGTGAAAATTATTAGATGTTACAAATGGCACCAGGTACATTGTTTACAATTTCAGCAAATTGGAAAATCATCCAGGAGGTTTTATGGATAGGAAAAATTATGGTCGCATCTCAAATCTAAACCGTGTGAGAATCCCCAAGACTATCTGAATGAATGGACCAGGGGACCATCTGTCTGACTCATCAGAGCTTCCAAACCTACAAATAATAATAAATACAACATAAAATGACTTGGGGACTTGTTATGGTGCTGATTCCAATATGAAATTCTTGACGGGCTATTTCACTTTATTACCATGGAAAAGAATCAGTCTTTATTAAATACTGTCATTTTCAGATGAAAAATCTAAGGTTTGATGAGTTTAGATACACTTGCATATGCTATGAACTAAGAAGGGGCAAAGTTGAGTCTCTTCTGGAATTGTCCCTCACCAATGTCTAAATGCCTAACTCTTAGGTACTAAGGCCTCTCGGACTGTTAGAGCCATCACCACTCAGAAAAATACATGGTTCAGTGGCTACTGGAGTAAGGACAGTCAGTGACTGTAGAGGTTTTAGTTATGTCTATACTCGGCATGTGCAAGATGTCATATGATTGCCCCACCCAATAAAACATGAACTTAGGAATTGGAAGAAAAGAAAAATAAAAAGTAGGGTTTTCGTTAGTTTAAAAGACCAAATTTTGTACAAATTCTCTTAGCTATCTATCTCTCTCTCTCACACACACACACACACACACACACACACACACACATACACACACACACAGATGTAAAATTGCTTTTAGGTTTCCAATATAGACTACTCTATTTTTATAATTTTTAACTCATACTAATTTATAATCTTTTAGTGAATTATTTTTATAGTTTGAATACATTTTTTGTACTGGAGATTTTATTCTGCGAGGGCTGAGCGAGCTATCCAGCCTTTTTTTTTTTTTTTTTTTGAGACAGGGACTTACTGTATAGTGTAGGCTGGCCTTCAACTCATTTATATAGCCCAGGCTGGCCTCAAACTGACAGTGATCCTCCTGCCTCATCCTCCTGAGTGCTGGGATTACAGGCATGTGCCACATGCCTGGATTTTTTTAAATTTTGAGACAGACATTCACTAAGTCGAATAGGGTGTCCTTGAACCTCTTGTCCTCCTGTCCCAGCCTTTCAAGTGACACATGCTGGGATTACACTCATGTGCTGCTATGGTTGGTTTGAATTTTCTAGCCTAATTTCATTGATTTTTGTTTTGTCTATATTTGGCTAAATTCTGGTTAGCAATTTTCAGTTTTGTCACTTTTTTTCTGTGGTATATAGGCTACATATGTGTGTATACATGTGCACGTGTGTCAGTATCTGGGTGTGTGTCACACACATACAAATCATTTATATTCACACTTCATGTTTACATCACATCTGTCTATCTCCATTGTGAGAAGAAACATGATGTGAATGACAAATTCATCATAATTTAACAAGAATACTTGTGGATTTTCTTAATTTAAAATAATACTTGCATAAGCAAGGCATTAGAATATAGAAAATTTGAACAGCATCTTTAATTGCCAAAGGGAGTTAAACAAAGAATTAGCATACAATATGCTACATTTAACTCAAAGAGGATGCATCTCAGGCTTTTGTGTTATAGTAATTATTTTTAACCAACAGTACTACTCAGGAAGAGTCTCAATTTTCAATAAAGATAAAAATGCTAGAATTAAATAGATTAATATCTAGTTTTATACCTTCATTTATATAGCATGCAAAATTATCTTAAATATGTGTTATAAATGAAGTGGCTTTCTACCAAATTGGGCCTTTTGATAGTGGAAAATGTTAACATAAATTGTAGCATAAATCATTGCCTCATAGAATACCAGAAGGCACATATAAAAACCCATATCTTTACTGCACATATTTCCCATTAACCATAATCTATTAGTAATTGAAGTTCATTACAAATTCTTGTAGCCTTTATTGCTATCATGCTGCATGACATACCGAACCTGGCTTGCATAACAAGAAGTCCTTGCTGGGAAATATCCTATTAACAATGACAGTGCATTTGTCATTGTGATAATAAACCCAAGAGCTGCCTGCAGACTATAAATTATCAAGGCACCATTTGTGCTGCCCTGGCTTGAAGGTTTGTCAGTACTTCCCTTTTAAATCCCTGATCTTCAGTGAGTTGTAACTCAACTATCAGAATCTGCAGTGAGCTGCAACTTTGCATCCAAGGACTCAGCTCAAGAATTTTTTTTTTTCAAAACAACTTTTAAGTATGATTTACATTCTCCAATCAGAAAGAACAGAGGTTTGCTGGCTTAAGCACAATAGTGTTAGTGGGAACTATAAAATGATATCATTTTCCACCAAGAAAAATATGTTTAAATCTGGCCAAGAATATCTATGGCTGTTTAAAAGCAGTTCATAACAGTCCCACTTCTGTGCCTTAAAAGGGTATTATTTAAGTTTCAGGAGGGGAAGTGGATGTATTTGTCAGACATTCAAGGCAACTACAGGTGCCAAGTGATTTTTCTGTTCATGCCGGAGCCACCCTTTCCGTCCCCTGCAGAGCAATAATGTGAGAAACGGGAAGATTTACATGGAGCCATGAGAAAATATCACCGTGAAGAAAGAGGGGAATTTGAGAATCAGACATAAATTTGAACCAGAAATACTCACAACTGTGTAAATAGATGTGCCTTTGGCTTGGAGACAAGCTTCAGCAGTCTGTGGCATTCCTCAGCCAGGGAGCTAGAAGCCAACAGGATAGAAAGCATTTTTTTAAAATAACATGACATATACATTCTACAATTCTCTTCTTTCTTACTTACATCAGAATGAGGCTGTAATCCTAGTTAAGTGTAAATGAGCTCCCCAAATTCCAAATCATGACATGCGTTTCTATGCATATAATGCCAAAACCCAAATCTCCTGGGTCTCCGGGTTCTGCGGAGGATAGTGAATTGATGGGAGCTGACCTTGTTTGGGCACCATTTGTGTGCAGAGCTGGATGTTGATGCAGTGGAACAGAAGCTAAGACCGAAAGAGGCTGGATCTAGTGCTCAGAGAGGGTGCTCCGTACACAGTGTAAGGAAATAAATACAGTGCAAGGTACAGTGAGATATACACGCAAAACTGAGCTGTCAAAAGTATTTGAGGAAAATTATAGCAATTAACTCATACCAGAGGAATGAAAAAACAGCCTTTATGGGTGAAACACATCTGAGCAGGATCCTGAAAAATTTCATCTTGTATGTTTGTGGTTTTTTAGAGATCCCTTTCTTCCACTGCACGAAGCGATGTTTTTATCCTGGAATATGTCACAGTGTGGGGAGAATAATGGACTGAATTCCTCCTACAGAAGTGAGCTTTAGCTTGGGGTGAGGTAGAGTAAGTTATATTTGTCCAACTTCTAACCATGACAAATACAAATCATAGCTAGATATGCCAATTGCACAAAGAAGGGGAACAAGACAGTGGGAACTTCCAAAATATAGCCCGGAGGAATAAATTTATTTCACTTCAAGGAAACACCAAGAAAATAGAATCTGGGTTCTTCTAGCCTCCTCCCAACAGAAGACTGGCTTTCAGTTTTACTTAACTGCTGTGTAAGAGGAAGCAGAGCACCTGTGCCCTCTTACTGATTTTATACCCAAATATATTCGAAGAGAAATCTAATTGCCCGGACAATACTGGTGCAATCCTTTGCACACAGAATTTACTGGTAGGGCCTAGATGCGAAATCCTGGGTCTCTGCCCAGACACTCTGCTGAGTGATGTGTATCTGAGCATATTCCTGCAAACCATGACATAGATTTTGGTACAGTATTACCATTTAATAGGAGAAACTAATATTTAGACGAATTGTAGAAACTAAGGCAGGTTAAGACTTGCATAATGTCAAACAGCTATTAAATGGCACAGTGGGAATTCAAACCCCCAACTGGCTGTACAGATTCTGCCTCCTCTTCTGGCCTCTGAATTACTCTCAAGTTATACTCTATGGCATTTAAACAGCCAGTTTCCGTCCTCCAAAACTGAGTTCGTGTTACCAATCATGGTTCAGCTTTCTTTGCTCTTATCTTTTTAAGCCCAAGTAACTCGATTGATGTTTCTCAGATATGCATTATTGTGCTTCAATTCTGTTCCCAAAAACTTCCACATATTTCACTGAATAGATGTTTAACTAAAAGCAGAAAAAAGTGAAATGTTATTACCTTAGAGAGATGATTGATTGTCATAATTTTATTGTACTGTAGCCTTTGATTTATTCAGAATAACATTGATAATCAAAGGCCCAATTTTAATTTGATGACAGTTCTTATCTCTAAGAGAATCAAGAAAATAGAGTTTTGTCTATGCCAAGATAAAACGTAGTGCCTCCCTTCGCGCAGATTCCACACAGTCTCCTTCCTGTTAGCATCTTTCCCTTTTGAATGATGGATACCTGTTCATTCACTTGCTTTTGCTCCTAAACTCCACTCTTGTAGTCTAATAAATCACAGATTTCTTTCCTCTCAAGTTTTATGTTTTTTTATAGTGGTGAACATGACTTGCAGAGTACATAGAGTACTGAGATATTCTCAACAAATAACATGGGGTCATTTCAATTCCAAATATTTGTCCAGGCAATGTTTGCCATTTGGAACCAACCTGAAAGCCAACAAAAGCATAACGGGCCATCTGTTCATTCTTTTTAATTCTTAAAGGTAAAAGCAGTTATTTACATTCATATAATACTTATTTCCCAAAGTGTTTATCAATTTTTATGATTATTATTTATTTGTCAGTCTTTTCAACAAAATAGCAATAAATAATTCAAGGGAAAGTAAGCAGTTACCATGTGTTTTAGCCAATGATACCATCAAGGTTTTTCTTTATGTGAACTAAATGGCATAAAATACTTTATCCCAGAGATAAAGCATATGTGACTTACTTAGCAAAGTTTTATTCTCTCTGTTGTCAAATTCCCATTTCCTCATAAGCTAAAAAAGATAGTTGAACTCCACATAGGAAGGAAGGTAATTAGAAAAAGCATACTGTTAGAAATCAGAGAGAAATTTTCTTGCTGTTAGAAATAAGAGATAAACATAACCAACTTAAGGCAAATATGAGAACTAACACAAAAATGTCATTTTAAGTTTGAAGATCTGATAGCATAGTTACATGTGGGTTTTCCATCTTGGGTAAAGCACTGTTGGGGACCTTGAATTTAAATTGACACTATGTCCTAGGTTCTCCTTACCCAGCCTGCTTGTGGGTTGGCTTCAGGATGCAGAAAGCCCTTTACTCTCTTTGGTCAGTGAGATTAACACTTAGGATGGCTCTTGGCTTGTTTACTTTATGATGTTAAACTCACCTATTTATTCTACCATTGCTTCTATGCTGTTCCAAGAAAGGGACCCCACCCTCTCCCCTGCACTGAGTAATAAGTAGTGACTAGCTCAGAGGTATTTTTCTGCTGATCCTGAGGCACTGACCTCCCAGCCCCCATCATGCATTACAAAATTTGTCTTTTTCTTATTTCATCCTTTCACCGTACCCCTCATAGAGGGAGCTGAGTATCTTGGCCAGGTCTCTGATAAAGCACAGGGACAGCACACTGGACAAAGAATTTTTCTGCTATCATGAGTAGCAACCACATAGATGAACTCCGCCTTCTAGCATAGCACGGTCAAGCCTGTAAGACAGAGCAGCAGAGAACATCACCACCAAAGATGTTAATCTATAGGCTGGAGAGTGGCTGGAAAGGCATTTCAAAGGTCCCTACCCACTATGCTCACCACTACCCATATGAATGCCCTGCAATAGACAGAGGTGGGTGCTAGTGCTCCACGGATCTTCGCTGTGCTATGTGGAGTCACAGCCAGAGAGAACAGCCTCCTAGGACGTGCGGAAGCAGAACAGAGTCCCATGGGCAGCAGTTACCTTGTGCTGCTGGCAGGGGTTTCCCAGCACCATTCCTGTGCAGATCAAACCCAAGCACAACCTCTGCCTAAGCAAGGAATCTGAATTTCTCCTCTAAGTTGTTGACCTCAGAGAGGCTGGCGAGAGGAGACATTTCTGAGTTTCACTCAGCATGACTGGCCGTTTTCATATTTGTCTGAATTGACCCGAAAGAGACAAGAAGTTCAATTTGGAAAAAATAAAAGCTACAAATTTGCTTTTTCTGTCCCTTACTTGAGCACTCAGAATCTATGTGTCAGCTTTCTCCTCTCCCAACACTTGAAAGTTGTATGACCAGGGTGTCACATCCTATCCATGCATGCACTGGCTGAGGAAGAGCAGTTCCTATAGCCACAAGACAGGCCCTATTTCACGTCTGGTATTTATATTCTAATAGCATATTCCCATTTTCATGCAAATTTCTCCAAGTATGAGAGAAGCTCCCCATCCCGAGCCTTCCACCCAGTTTTCATTCATTACCTTGAGCATCATGCATCACAGCGCAAGGAAGCCTGACTTTAAACACAGGCAGCACACACTTATCCCTTTTCACTTTGTCCCTTGAAGAGAAATGAATCACTGCGTGATTAGACTGAGCTAAAGTCAGTAACTAAAGAAAGTCCTCTGTCGTGTTTGCATTCTCCCTTGGAAATACTGTGGAGATTATCCACGCTATTGCATGGATACACTTACTGTCAGCGTAACCGGTGGTCTCAGGCCCATGGTAAACCCCCAGCACTGAGTAATTTTATCAGGCAACATTGTTTGCCACATTCTGTCACGAAAGGTATTCTTCACTACTAGACTTCCAAAATACCCGTTGCATCTTCTCATGTTCCATGGCATCTGCACACTACTCTAAGGATTCTTTTCAAGTACTTTCTCATATCCCTGAATCTTAACATGAGAGTACCGGAACTCATTCTTTGCCCTTTTATTTTTCTACCTGTGGTGAATTTTATTCCTTTGATGCTATATATACTATTTAAGTATTCTTGATTTGCAAATGACTCTAAGACCTACAGGAAGATTCATGTTTCTCTCCACTCCCTCCCCTCTCCCTTCCCCCCCTCCACTCTCTCTCCCTCCCTCTCCTCTGCTCTGCTTTTCTCTCCTTTCCTCTCTCTCTCTCTATCTCTCTGTCCCTGTCTCTCTCCTCCAGATGTCTCAGTGGTGTCTCCTTTGAAACGTTTTGGAGCCTTATGTGCAATATGCCTAAATATGAGTCTTCTACTCTTTCCAACCTCAAGTCCGTCTCATATTTCCCCTATTCTAGTTCCTCATAATGCCGTCCTCCCAGAAGCACTGGCCAGAAACTTTGAGTTCCTTGAGGAGTGTTCGGTGTCCTTCACACACAGCATAATAGGGTGGCCTTTGCATCGCTCTGTCTCAGTACTTTTACACAGGAGACGCAAGGTTCCTCTGTGCTCACCACTCACAGCCTACTCTTTCTTCTGTGTGCCGTAACCAGGAATTTATGCTCCTCCCTATGCATCTTTCACCCATTTTTTCTAAAATCAGCTTCTATTTGTCACAGTCCAAAGAAAACACCAAAAGCATCTGAGCATATAAACAGACACAGGGAACTGATTCTATACGTATGTAGGCCAAAAGTAGGACACTGCCTAATCACCCGATACAGAGGGAGGTTCCTTAGATATAAGCAATAATAGGAAGATCCTAGCACCTAATAGTAGAAAAACAAGAGAGAAGCGCTCTCACTGGTGTCTTGCAGTTGCTAGTCACCATTAAAAACTGAAGGCAATGTAGGTGATTGTGGAGTTTTCTGGAGACTCAGAGAAACAGTTGCTGCTGGGTACCTCGCGCTTGATGGGGAAGTGAAAATTCTTCCTTCTTCCTCCTGACATCCAGTCTCCCATCAGTGCCCTCCTTGGCCAAACCCAACCATAAACGTGTGCCTGCAGATTTGCATGGGACCCATGGAAATGCCACCTATAGGGCCAGCCGACTTCCTTTCTTCACTGCCTCGCCACGTGTGATACAGAGCAGGAAGTGGGAAAGCAGAAAAGTAAATCTGATGACAGACACTGCCACAGACAGGCACAGACACTTCAGTCATTTTCAGCAGTGCAGGACTAACTACCACAGACCCCATGACAATGCCTAGAGGACCCTTCTGCAAATGAGATACTGTACAGCAAGCTTACTCTTAATAGCAGCTTGTGGGGAGGTAGGAGGTCTTCGCTGGAAGAGGTGCTGACAAGAATTTAGGATAGAGAGGAGTAATGGGAGGAGAACCTCCTCTGCCCTGAGACTAGTTCCACTCCCAATAGTTCATGGGTGCACCCAGGGGAGCCAACAGGTGTGAGGACTGATTGGGCCCTGGGCGCTGGCTTTGGCTTTCCATCCTCTCGCAGTATTCACAACTGTTTGTAAACTTCTTTCTTATTACCGGGGCTCTGATGTACCAATGCATAAATCCTCAAACTGGCTCTTGAGACTAGTTCTAAAAGTTCATATTATAAAGGGTTTTAATTACTTACAGTAGATTCCAAATAGGGAAAAATATAGGGTATTTCACAAAAAGGTATCTGAAAAGACCTGTGAACTTAGCTACATTGTTTACTATTCACATTTATATTTATCTGCAAAATCAGCATGTATTTCTATAACTTACTAATATCAGATTATTTCATAGCGTTTTTCCATTTAGTTAGAAGTCAGCATTGATGAAGCAAAGGCTTGATCTTGACTACAGTCCAGATTACTGAAACAAGAGTTGGCATGGCACAGAGCAGAGAAGATGAACTTTCTTTGGGTGAGAGAAACCCCCCATATCCAGCTAGAGATTCCTGGGGATGATGCTTAATCAAAGTCCAAGTCTTTGTCAGTAACAATGATTATAATTTGTCTTTACTGAATGCTTCCTATTTTTCAACTTCCCATACAAGTATTTTTATGTAAATTCCCAGAATCCTACTCCTAGTTCCATTTGACAGATGCAGAGAAAGGATAAGTAATAATACTACTCTACAAAACTTTCAAAAAAAATGGAAAAGCAGAGCTAAGGAGGTTTTGCCTGCTGTACAGTGCCAAGGATACCCACCGATCACTCCTGCTATAGTTAGGGTTGACTTACATATTCACAGTACAACTTTCTGCAAAATTGCTGGGCATCATTCTGAGAAAGTAGAATGCTAGAGTATGATGACATATCTGCTGTAAGGGAGTAAACCACGTTTGAGAGAAGTATCTCTTCTCAAATCCCCACACATTTGCAATATGAACATTCTGGTGTGGGGTAATATAACCACAGAGAGACACTCTCTCCCACCACGTTAGAAATACATGAGACTTAGAGCTGATTGTGAAACAAAATAGTGTATCAGACACAAATTAAAAGTATTTGTTGGCACACTTCCTCAGTCCTGCATTTATTTAATTGGGCTAATGGTCACATGAGTGCACATCGGTGTTACTTAATTAAGTATATTGATATAGTTACAAGAGGAAGAATGTGAAAAGTTCTATAAATCAAGAAGACATTCTCATCAATTCGAGTTCAGCCCTGACTACAGGCCCTAAAGATGAGTATCAACACCATGTATTTTCCAGGGAAGTCCCTTGGCCACAGTTAAATCCAGATATACAAGGGCTCCTTAACCCCCAGATGCCTTACGAAACTCACAGGGTGTTGTTTGAACAACTTCATCGGTAGCTTTATTTATGGGATAATGGCAATTTCCTGCCCTCATTTAAGGTTTCATCAATTTCAGAAAAGGCCTGGTACTCTTCAACTTTGATAACAAGCTTGATGGTCTTTACAAATGTCCTTTAAAATAATACTTTGCTTGTCCCTCTTCCCTCCTCCATTAGTTTTGGAGGAATTAGGTGGAAAATTTTAGAACTAGGCTTTACCTTTATCCTATTCAAAACTTGCTGTTTGTTTACGGTGTTTTGATTTGCTTTTTTGTTTTGTTTTTCTTTTCAAATTGTTAGAATTTCTACATATTGTTTCCTCTTGAACTTTTTCCAATGGTCTAATAACAGCATTTCTACCTGTACTGACCCTGGAAAAATCTTTCTCTGATAGCTCAGGTGGCCCAGCTTCCAGGGTGGCATTCCCGGTTCTTCCAAACAGACACTAAACTGTCTTTTTCTTTTTCTTTTTTCAAACTTAATATTCATTCAAATTATGAAAATGTGTACTAGTTTGCTTATATAGCTAGAGTAACAAAATCTGTTAACAAAGCAAAGTGATAAAATAAAATGATCTAATGTGTTTGCTGCATAAAAGAGTCTGCCACAGGTATTGCTAACATATAGTAATCATAAGAATGATAATTATGATTATAATCATGAGGTACCAGTGACTCAATAGCAGAAACATTTTTCCAGCTAACTTACCCTATTTGTTTCTGATGTTTAATAGGTAGGTGAAGTACAGCTGTGGCTATATGACCTCCTGGTAGGAGGCAGGGGCAGCTAAGCAAAATGACATTGGCAAGATAGACATTATCTCATCTTAGGAAGGGCTTCTTCTCGTGCCTCACAGAACCATGCAGCCCATCATGTCAAACAGCTCTTCTGAGAACAGGAAGCATGGGATGAAAGACTTGAGAAAAATTTGACATGAGCTGGAATAGGAAAAAAGGTATTAAACATTTGAACTACTTTGTTTTAAAACCCCAGGGGAAAAATTGGTAGGTGTGCTGGTGATAAATCTCCACTATGGACTAGATTTAGAGATGTGTCAGATACTCTAAAAGGTTATAATTTAAGAATCAGTGCCCCATTCTTTTCTCTGCGTACTGCATGTTTTTACCGTTATCTTTTTCTTCCTAAGTCAGGTTTTAAGCAAATAGTATAAACACAGGAAGGAAGCCCAAAACCCATATGAAGATATAGATAGATGATATGGATGGATAGATGGATGGATATAGATGGATGAGAAAGAGAGAGAGAGAGAGAGAGAGAGAGAGAGAGAGAGAGAGAGAGAGAGAATGAGATAGTGAGAGAGCGAGAGAGCGAGAGAGTGAGGGAACATACTATCCACCAAGATCTGTGCTTCTTATCAGTTTATTTATCAGAAAACCAGCTGGACAAGATTTTTGCTTTCATGGTATTTACCCTAGTGAGGATCACAGACCAAAGCGGGAAAAACAACAGAGTGTTACATGGTGCTCCCCTATCTCCATGTCTTGAAATTTTCACTGAGGTCCTACAGCTGAGAACAGTAGGTATAAAATTTTCATATTCTGAATCAAAATGTTATATCATTTATGTTGCTTGTATGAGAAAACTGGATAGGATTTCAGCTCTCTGATCTACTACCAACACTCACTTTCTGGCTATAAAGAGAGAAAACCAAGATATAGCTGGGAATAGTGATGGACATATTGTCATTAGTGAGCAACCCAGGGTACCAGGGAGCAGGATGTTTCATGCTCAGAAATTTGGCCTCAGAAAGCAGAAGTCCATGAATCATGAGGTCTGACATATTACTCATGGCTGACAGCCTCTGGCTAACTTTACATCACCATTAGTAGCAGGTTTCATGGAAAGGTCTTGCAAATCCTGAGTTGCAGGGCAAAGCTGAAAGACTGTCATTATTTTGGATGAAGTCTCTGGAAGAAGAACATGAACTCAGCTGAGGTAACTCCAGAAAAGTTGTGTGAGGGAGCAGATCATGAAATACTAGGAGTTCAAGAGCATACCATCAGACAGCATTGAAGGTATTAACTGTATCAGAAAACTGCACACGGGGTAGCCTTAGCTTGAGAAGGAATCAGCAGTTCTGACACACACAGAAGTCCATGATGTCAGGGTGTAGCAACTCAGTTCTGCCCTTGTTCCAAACCTAAAGAAACACAAGAGACCCGCACAGGTGGTCAGAGAATCAAGACAAAAGGTGTTGGGAGTGGAGCTCTCTGTACCTCAGGTATCTAGGACAAGTTCGCTGCTTCTCATGAGTTTGGCAGGGCCCCATGACAAGTATATGCAGCTCAGAGAGCTGACAAACAAAGTGACTTGGCCTTCCCCTGAGATAATACAGACAAGTCCTCCCTTGTTCCCTGTGTAACCACCAAGACGTGATGCTTTGCTGAAGATTGGATATTTTTCCTTGTTCCGAATTTTGCCTTCCCCTGGATTCCCTGTGAACATGCCCTTAAGCTGATCTGTGGGCAGCCTTTTCTCCCATCAGGAGGGGGCCTTCACCTGCCCTCAGCTCTCTGGCCCTTGTCCTCATTTCATCATCCTCCACCTCCTCCTTCTGGAATTTCAAAAGCTGCACTGGACTTGGCAGAAAGGAATCATAGAGAGGATGACCATGTCCTTCTTGCCCAGGGTAGTCTTTCAAGCTGGAGGAAGGCCAGTGCTGAGGAGCTAAAAATCTTTAAACAGTAAGAGTTACAAAAATGAGAAGTGTAAGATGTTTCCCTGGGTTGGAATTCTAACACATGAGAAGAACTGAAGAAGCTATAGCATTATTTGATATGGATAATAATGTGCTAAGAGTTCAAAGTTAATAGCAAGGTTTCTTTGTTTATTTTTACATTAATATACAAAATTGGGTTCGTTCCATTGTGAGGTGTCCAGGGAGAGAACCCCCTACACACATACCCATCATCATCACCACGTATAGGTGTCTTAGTGTACTTAGATAAGCTAAATAGGTTAGGAGAGGTTTCCTTAGGAAAATATCCTCGAACCTGAGACCTGAGGAATAAGAAATGGACAACTAAATGTAGATTTGGGAAGAGCAGTCTCACCATAGGAAATAACAGGAAAAAAGGGAAAACTTCCATGTTCTAGGACTAGACCAAACATCAGTATGAAAAACACTGAATGCCAGAAGGAGAGAGGCCTCTGATGGGGTTGTCATTGGGGGCAGAGGGCTGCTTCTGCGATCCCTTTTAGGTATTGACCGTGAGTTTAAAATCAAATATAAACGCAAAAGAGCATATTAAGGAATTTGAACATGACCATATTAGTGTGTTTAAAAATTCTGCTTTAGTGAAGACAATGTATCGCTGGTGAGTAAGGGAGTTGTGTTAGTCAGCTTCTCATTACTGTGACCAAACATAGGCATTAAGGGACAATTCTAAAGAGGAAAGGTCTGCTTTAGGTCATTGTTTCAGAGGTTTCAGTCCATGGCCATCTCATCCTATCGCTGTAAAGCTGAAGTGAGGCAGAACATCATGGCAGGAGGAGAAGGTGGAGTAAAATTGCTCATCTCACGCAGCCAAGAAGCAGAATGCAAGGGAGCGCCGCAAAGGAAAGGGCTAAGCACACAATATCGTTTGCACAGTCAAGGTCTCATGACCTCCTTCTTTAACTAGGTTCCACCTCCTAAATCTCTATTACGTCCTGATAAGACCATCCAATTAGGATCTCATCAACTGATTAACCCTCTGATGGAATTAGAGTCCTCATGATCCCAAACTTTCTGAAGACCCTACTTCTGAGTACATGAGACTTGGGGGGGTATTTTAAATCTAAACCATAATAGGTGGGCATAGTGGCATCTGCTGAAAGCATCTTATTAGTCTAGAAAAGACATGAGAATATACTTACCTAAAATATGGAGAGAGATGGAGGGGCGTCAGTGGATAGTCAGACAGATATAATTGGTCAGCACTTTATGCTTAATTTAGAATCTCTACTGGGTATCTAGTACTCTGCATAGCTGTTTTGAAGATAACAATACACAGTGCATTAATTGTTACTATTCTCTTATTATTTTGTTTTGAAACTTTGTCTTATCGTGTCATAAAATAATAAACAACCACTTTAGATGTTACTGGATGTCACTGGGCCCCTATCTTTGCTCTCTCAATGGGCAGATAAACTCCTCCCTGTGGACAGCTATACTTCTCTGCAGCTGCCTCAAATGTCAGCGCTACTTGTTCACTTCAGTCATCCACAGAATTTCCCCAGTACGGCAGTAACTGGAAGTTATGTCCTCTAACCTTCAACTCCTAAGAAAAACAGAACCCTAACCTGTGCTAAGAAAAGGCCAGCCTCCTCGCCCCGAGGTGAGGCTGACCTGGTGTACAGTTTACTCTTTCAAATTTCTGTGCAGTCACATCACAGAGAGTCTTACATAGTTCTTCTCCCCAGACCTCTCCTGCTTTCCTCATGCTTTCTATGTCTTCTGAGAGAATTCACCAACTAAATCACTTGAATGTAGCTAAATCCATATCAGTATAGTAAATCACTTGAGAACCCTTGTCTGAAACTACTTCTAGGGAGCACAGCCTAAGAGAGTATTCAATTTTGAACATGTTGCTTCTGCCATGGTGAGGAGGCATCCATGTGGTGATGTTGAGGAGGCAGGTTGACATTTGACTCAACCTGAGATGGCATATTTGGGCATCAGTAGAGCAGGAATGGTATTCATAGCCAGAGGACTTGTTGGGATCTCTAAGAAGATTGTAATCTGACAAGAGGGTTTAGGAGAGAGCCCTGAGGTGTGGACACATGAAGTTGTTAGGGTTTCTATCTAGTCGTTCCATTAAAGCCTCACGGGCTCATATGGAGGCTTTGGAGGTGACTGGATCATGGGGGCATGATTACCCTCCTGATGAGTGTAGAGCTGAGTGTGACTTGAGAGGGGGAGCCTCAGTGGAGCAGGTGGGTCGTGGAGAGGATGTCCTGGAAATGCCTATCTCCTTCCCTCCTCCTCTGATTGGGCTCTGCTTCCCATTGTCACGCCATGAGCTGGTTCTCCTCAGTAAGGACCCTGTGCCATGCCACCCTTCACTGGACCCAGCCTCCTATACGTTGGAACCTCTAGGATCTATGAGCTAAAATAAATCTTTTCCTTCTTACAGTTGAGGGTGTTGGGTGTTGAGGAAGTAAGTATGACAGAAAGAGAAGGTAAGAATTCAGCAAAGCAGTATGAGGATTGAGAAGATGGTAAAGAGAGTATTGGAATCCGACGTAACACTGTCTTTATGTCTAGGTTTTGAGGTTATTGTAGGTTTCTAGTAAATTAAACTTTATAAAGAATTAGAGTCCCTGGTGACCACTGATAGTTTCAGTATACAACACGGAGAAAGTTCAAGAAATGTGATTTTCTGTTAAAGAATCTTTTAATCATTGATACCTGCAAATGGATGCATTTAGAGTCTTTGTAATTCTAGGTAAGGTCATTTCATGTTAAATGCACAATTAACTTATGTTATCAATGAAGCTTTTTCACTTGAATTAAGTCTCTAGTTCTTATAAAATGAGAATTTTACTCATTTGTAGAAGTCTTCCAATTACTTTCTAAGTTGAATTAGTAGTGTACTAAACTTTTATTTCCAGAAAAAATAAGTTCAAGTAGAGGCCATCTATGCAAATGAATTGGGTGATCTCAAACTAGCATTAAAAAATGTCAGAAAGTCTTATCATATTGCTTTCTTTATTTCTCAAGGCAACTGGATGATAAAAATATGGACATTATGTATTTAAGTAGAGAGGTCTGAAAGTGATAGTGGTTTGGTTTAAATCTGCAGCACTGAGCAAGTAACTCATCAGAAAGCAAAGTTCATGGGAAACCAGAGAATCTCATGGCAAAGAAGCAATAAGCCAAAGGTGTAATACTAACACCACAGATCCTCCAAGTTAGAGCTACTGTAGGCATTAAATCTGTAAATTTTTGGAGTTCATACCAAGTAAAAAGGAAATGATTCCTAATGAACTCAGAGCTCTCAATTTTCATTTAACCTTCCCTGCAACTCTTTGAGTGAGCTGGCATTTTCTTTCAACTTAATAATGGTGCACATTATCAAAGAAGCCCTTTGCTTGAAAAGACAGGGCCAATAAATGGTAGGTTAGTACACTAATTTATTTCATTCTTTTTCTGAAAAGCTCATGCCTTCCCTACACCAAGATAGATTATGAAGACCCAGTTTATTATCCTTAGATGTTTCAAGTCTCTTTAGTGTTGCAAAAGGAAACTTTCAGAGGAGAAATTATGGCTGCAAACATAGGTAAACACTTACCTTCCTGGTGGGGCCTCATCCACGTATCTGCTCTCGTCTTTTCTTCTATCATGTACAAATGGCATTTTGTTTTGTTTTTAAGCACAATTTGTTTAGATTTGTACTTTTCCAAGGGATTTACAAAAGGGAGTTGTTAGTAACTAGAAATATATAAGGTACAGTTCCAAAAACCGAAAATACCAGCCTGTTTTGGTTATGTCACATCCAGAGTTTGAATGCTGCTAATAGGTGAGCATAAGCATTTAACCCTTCTGTGTCTGTTTGTGTCACACTTTATAGAAGGGCTGGGGCATACTGAAGCATCAGGGAATGGAATTCTGATTACCAGAGATCAATACTCACCAATGTAATATATTGTCTGAGAGGAATAGGAATTGTATTTGAAGATCAGATTGCAGAAAAGAGTGTTGTGTTCTCATCAAGAATGAGGAGGCTGAACTTTTGAATGAGGCTCAGCACTAAGGTTTAAATTGAGGCTATTAATGAGTCTGGGAGAGAGGACCAGTTGATTCTGGAACTTCATCACTAATATCTGTCCCGGTAAGTATCCAGTGGGTTGCAGCTCTGGTTGCAGCTTAGGTTATTTTTGCTGTGGACTCAGGATATGAAAAAGGCAGATGCTGCACCAATCTTCTCTCTTATGTTTAAGAGTAAGTTTATCATTTCACTATAAAAGATCAAAAATGAGGACTCTTGGGCCAAGGTGGCAGAGGACAAACAGGTAACATTCCCTGATACTGGAACATTCACAAATATTAACAGCAGTAGTGATTTTCCCATGGAAACAATCATGGAAGCCAGAACTTATGAAATCCAGTTGCTAAATTCTTTAGGAAAAACTCAATTCAAACAAGTTTCAAGTCTGCTTCTCCTTTAATTAGCAGTTCTTAAAAATGCACAAGACTGAATTACTGAGCTAGCCAGCCCATTACCATTCCCTCCCTCCTGTTTGAGGATTTAAAGAAATATTTAGACCAGAGGTGTTCTGGGAAAATTGGACTCCCTGCAGATGAACAGAGTAGTTCAGATCAAGCCAGATTTGGATGTTAATGGTAAAGAAAACACAACTATATTTAGAAAGCGGAATGTTTTATACAACTCTTCCTGTAGAAGTCCACTAAAATCTCCTTCACCCAATCTTGTCAGACAGTTGTCCAAGCTGGCCTAGATCTGTGTTCCACTGTGATTTCCTATTGCTATTATCAGGCAACATCTATCACCTATGACGAATCCATCCAGGTCCTAGTTTGACCTAAAGGCTTTGTTCCACCCTCTTATGCAACAGAGAGAACTTACCTTGTAAAAGTGAGTTCACTGTATTTGCACGGTATGCTAACTGCAGTGGGCTGACCCTTGGTCCCCAAATCTGTCCATATCCTAACATTCAGAAGATGTGACTATGACCTTATTTAGAAGAAAATTATTTAAAGGCATAATTATCTTCAACTTTTCAAATTAATATCATGCCCAGTCTTCTGAGTGCTTTTTAAATCTAGTGACAATCATTTTTGCCACAGGCAAAACAGAAGACAAGGGAAGAAAGCCCTTTGAAAAGCAGAGACAAAGATCAGAGTTCTGCGGCTCTAAATCAAGGAATGTATGTAATCACCAGAAACTGTAAGAATGAAAAAGATCCTCTACCAAAACCTTAAGAGAGAGAGTACAACTCTGCCACTAATAGGAAACAAATACAAGTTACAGTATTTAAATTATATAGTAACTACTATACAAGTAGCAGCTCAAGATAGAGCACACACCTGTGAGAGAGGTTTTTGAATGAGTAACGCCTTTTCAGCATGGGCCCAGAACTAGATATCAGCCTTAGAGAACCACACAAGATAGGCAAGACTATCCCAATTTTACAGCCAATGAAACTGGGTTCAAAACATGAAGGTTTTTTTTTTCTAAATCTTCAGTGATCTCACTGCACTTAAGTGAGAATGTGGGGATTTGTGTCCACGTCTGCCTAACCTCAAGACCTTTACTCTTTCTAACATATCATTCAGTTTCATCTACAGGGGGTTTACTTATTTTAGAATATTTCAAAACTTTCATGAAGTGGTGGTATACCTGGAAATAGCCTAACACCAAAACTGGCTGCCAGAGCTGTTTATTAAAAGTCACTACAATCTTCATCTTTCTGTTTTAAAATATTCTTTCCTAGAAAAAGAAACAGGATATGGCAAAGTCTCACCTAAAATTTTATTACGTTTTGTGGAGGACTCTAAAAGTTCATCATGGTCAAAAGAAAGCCATTCCTGGCATGAAGAATTATGCCTCCTGAAAACTTCTTTAAATGATAACTTTAGGAGAGTAAGATCATGTAACCACTCTCAAAAAAATCTTTTCTAAATTGCTAATGCACTCCTGTTTCTTTCTTCAAACAATGTGAACAAACTGCTGAGATTGTGAACATTTGCTACTGTCATAGGGAAGGTAAACTATTTTCATAAATATGCAAATATCTCCAGCTGGGCTTCTATAATACTTCCAGCAACTCTGCTGTAAATGTCTATTTCAAATCTGATGCTATTAAGAAGGAGGAGAAAGCACAGGGCATGCAGCTTGGAATTATCTCTGCCCAGGAAAGCTAGCAGTTAGAGCAGGGATAGGCAACCTGGCCTGGGATAATGAAGAGTACCAAGATAACATGATTAATATGCTCTTCCTCCAGGCCTAAGGATGTTGTCAAGTCACAGAGTTTTATCACAGACAAGACGCTTGCGAGCACCTATGATGGGACAGAAGCTCTATCTGGCCCCTTAGTCACACAGATATTGTTTCTACTCCCACCATATAGTGCATAGATATATTCCCTGGGGAGCAAAAACAGTGTAAAAATGTACAATTCATTATTATAAACACATTATTGTTACTAAATATTAAAACACTGGCAATTTTTATAATCAGGTCATGTACAAGAGTCAGTGATAACAAGGAAGCTAGGAAAGGCATAGAGATGAATAATTTTATAAAGCAAGGGATACTTGAACTTATTATCAGGTACAAATAAAGAGTTTTGGAAATGGGGTGAGTGGAAGGTTCTAGGACATTTCAAAGTCAATGACTAAAAGTCAGCTACAAAAATCAGTTACCAGTGTTCCCAGGAAGGCTATAAAAATCTCTTTGCCTCCAAGTATTTCTCCATCAGATGGTTCCCCTTCTATTAAATACCATCCTGTGCCTGAAAACCTTCCTTGAGTTAGAACTCTGAGCCTCTGAGGCTGGACATGCATGGGTGTAATAATCACAGTTCTCGAGTTCCATACAAAAGTCTGAGTCCTCCAGGGGAGGGCAGGTAAGCATGCAGCCAGGGAAGTGAAAGATGTCATCAACTATTCCCAACTTTAAAATATTTATGAAGTAACCCTGCTGAAATCAAAAGGTTTGGAAACATTCATCTTGAGAGAAGTATCAGCAGCTTCCTACACCACTTCCAGGCACCAAATGTTTGTCTTGAGCCACCGGAGACCTTCTGCCTCACCACCTCCCACACCTGAATTAGGATTTGGAGGAAGACGGGGACTGGCCCTGAGACTTCCCAAGGGAGATCTGCGTTACTGGGCCTTGTCCAATGATCTCATTTTCCATTTCTAAAGTCTGGAAGTATTTAAAAGGCCTTTGTCATGTAGAAATTACTGAGTAACTCCTCACTCTCAAAGACAGCATCATGGGTTATAGAAAAATTGAAAGTATAATACACACATGTAGATATATACACACACATATACATATATACATATACACACATACAAAGTTGAATATATAAATTATATACAATACATTAGAGATAATATATTCCATATATTATATAATATATATGTAATATACCATATATGATATATATATTATATATATGTATATGGAAAACATCTAAGTGTGATAAGGATTGAAACGGGTGCCCAATGACTCAACATCTCAGAAATCTTCAAAATGGTGACCCGTAGGATCGTAGAGGATTTTGGTAATACTTCTCAGGTGCTGCCATGGGTCTTCAGAAACAAGTACATCTCTAGGCTTCTTTCTTCCATTGCTAAAATTCTTATCATATTTATCTGGCATTTATATTGAGCTTGGATGTAATATTTCCTTTGAAGAAAATATTCCCACCACTTCAGATAATTGAAAATCATTCACTTACAGCATAGATTTTAATAGATCAATGGGCATCAGAGTTACCCAAAAGACCTAAAGTAGAGATTGCCAGCCCTGCCCCCAGATTCAATAGGTGTGGGATAGGGCTCAACAACTGACATTTCAAACAAGTTCCAAATGATACTGATGCTCCTGATTTACTGGTCACACTTTGACAGTCAGTGCTCTAGACAGTTATGGTAAAGAGGAAACAATGCTGGCAATGGGATAACGGCCCTCGATTCTAGCACTATGGTGTCACTAATAGCGATAACAATACTAAGAAAATGTCTTTCCTTTTCTGGGCTTACAATTCTACAACTTATAAAATTTGTGAGAGTTAAGAGGCACACTTATTCAGATGCCTGTGACAGACAACTGATTCTGATTGGCTTTAACATAAAATGACATTTGTGAATGTTTGTGAATTAGGAAAATCCACAGGTAGGAATTAACTTCATGTGCAGCTAGTCCTACTAAGCAAACAATGCTATCAGGACTCCATGCCTTTCTCCTCCCATTTGATTTTCACTCTCCAGCAATTTCATTCTTTATGATTCCAAGAGCAGGAATGCCAGATACGTGCTCTATCGGTGTAGCAACCTTAAAGGATAGCTCTTCCTTAATACTTCCTGCACAAAGAACGAAGGCTGGTGTGTACTTCTTGGAGGAGGTTTTATGAACTCTATTGGCCAGGTCAGAAGTGTATCAAATGTATGTAACTAAAAGTTAAAGTAAACAAAGCTCAGGCCACCAGATCTTAAAGTGGGGGACAGGTGATTCCACAAGGTTACGCCAACAAGTTGCCAGTCAAAGAAAGGGAAACACAGAAGACTGTAACTCAGAATAAGTCAGATTAATGCTTCTGGACATCCTTTGAACCCACGCTTCAGCAGTCAAGATTCTGCAAAACTTTCTTTAAAAAATTTTGTGCTTGGAACACCATTGAAAATTTATTTTTTTCTCTTTTACAATGTAAAGTTATGCTGGCCATTTTGTATACTTTTCTTCCCAGGGAACATGACTCCCTGGATGAGACCAGGGCAAGCGCTACTGAAGGAACAGGGGTTTTGGAGTCTCTAAGACCTGAGTTTGAATCCTAGCAAAACCACTGACCGCTTGTGTGACCCTGAGCACACAAGGACCCTCACCAACCCTTTCAGTTTGTGTAGAATAGGCCTATTCACACTTCTGTTCAATGATGATAATGGGGGTCAGTAAATTAGGTGATGTCTGTAAAGCACCTGGCCCAATATACTGACTCGATAGATAGGAATAATAATAATAATAATAATAATAATTATTATTATTATTATTATTATTACCAGAGTCAGTGGAATCTATCTGCCAAAATTAGTCAATACCAATAAGAAACTGAGGGGTAATTTCAGTCTATGGACATCTAGACCCAGTAGCCAATTTAAATAAAGTCCCAAATTCCACAGATTCCTATTTGTTACTTTCTCCCACCAAGTTACAGTGAGCCCTAACACCCTTTTGGTGAAGAATCTGGTGCATTTCTTGGAGTTTATCGAATAAGATAGAAAGCACCCTGAGTGAGATGAACATAAAAAACAGAGAGAAGACAAAGAGAACCTGGAAGCAGTAGGAAACTTCATTTTCTTTAATTAGCATATTTAAGTGCAGCTTAGAAGCTACTCCTTTCCTGAAACATTGCATTTTATTAAAAGCTGTTTAGAGCTCATAACCATTCTGCTGATTTTCTCAAAACACGTTCTCCTTATAGGCCAGTGCTAAACTGTGCATATGAAATGAGCTCAGCTTAATGTTGTGTTAAAGGAATTTGGTCTCCAGAGCTGTCTCTCTTCGTAATAATATGTAATAATACTCCATCTATTTAGTTTCTTTTAACTTGCCCCATGCAGGCAATGAATCCAGTTTAATTAAATGTGCCTCTAAATAGTCGAACAGCACTCATCTGCACCTAGCAAACCTCCCTTTCATCCTATTAAGGCCCCCTCAAGACATAAAAACCCAGTAAAGAGACCCTATAAGATGTGTGTCTGATAATACAAAGGAAGTCTGACATTTGCTCTGTGATTGAGTAAACCAGTATTACCTTTTGGGCACATTGTCACAGCTGGCTGGGGCCAATGCTGGGGCTCTTGACTTCTTGATCAATCCTCATAAATGTTGTGCCTGGATAAGAGCCTCCAGTCTGGCACATTCAGTGCCGAAAGTGAGGTCCACTGAGATACCGGACAGCTGCCCATGAGAGGCCACTGAACAAAGCATGGCTTGTGCTGCTGGTCACATGGCCTGGGGACCTGGGGGAATGGAGCCCAAGTTTTCCCTGTTATAAGATTTGGTAAGAGGTCAGAGAAACCCATCCCGAAACTAAGAGCAGAGAGCTGGGTGATGTTGCTAGATTTGCTGTAGTGATTGTCCTAAGTACTGACATTTTCAGCTAAGGAATGAGCCCTGCTCTCCTTAGCCCCTCGGGTGATTAGCCCACCACTTGCATTTCTTCAGATATTCCTAAGCGCTAGCCCTTGTTACGGCACACACTGAAGCACAGTCCCTGTTCCTCAGGTCCGTATTTTAGTTGGGAAAAGAAGAGAATATACAACAACAAGCAGCCCGAATAAATACACGATGATAGGCGGTGAAAGAAAGTAAGCCCAGTTAAAGGAGAAAGGGATAACGGGTTGTGGAGACATGGGGTAGGGCACACACAGTGTCTTGCTGTTTTGTAGGGACAGATTTGATACTCTCTTGTTATGTTCTCTGGACTAAACTCAGTGTCGGCGGCTTCCATATTTGTATTCATGGATGAGAAGCTGGATTTAATTTGTCACTTTATTAGTGAATTTAGTTGATTGGGTAGATTGGGAGAAGCCATTTCTTTACTCATGTCTTTCCTCAACAGAATACAAGAGACATATTTTCCCAATTATTCTCCCAGAGATGCATAAGGGGCACGTGATGCTGTTCTCTGTGAGGCCTAGTGCATGTAAGCTCTGCCCACTGAGTTCGTAACACTGCCGAGTCAGCATTTTAGTATTCTCTAAGACGGAATTCTTGTATATGGAGTAATCAAGCTTTTAAAATGTAATATAGTTTTTTAAATTTATATTTTGGTACTTTTTCAAAAACTTTGTTATATGTATCATCCCAATAACCCTAGGTAGTGGAAAAGATCTATAAAGTGTGGCTTTGTTGTCTTCGGTACATTTATTCATTTAATAAGTTTGATTTTAGTTCTAGGGTTCACCTCCTTAGAAATAGATTTGCTCATTTAAAATATAAGAACTTTAATATTCAAAATACTTTGCATGACGGATGTGAAAACAATATGACAAAATAATCTAAATAGATACTATAGTGCACATAATAGGTGCTCAAAACATAAGAGCTCTTCAAGGGCACAGCTATTGTAGGAAAATGAGTGAAAAGGAGAAATATCAGATTCCATCCAAAACAAATGGTGAGAGGCCAGATCATAATGGATTTTATAACCTAATTGTGATGAAGGTCACCTAAAATATTGAAGAAAACAAATAATATAGTTATGTGATCGCACTAGAGACTGTTAGAAATCCAAAAAAGGAGACAAAAGTAGATGCAGGAAGACTATTGAGACCACTGTTGCAATGGCCCAGGGGGGAAATGGTGGTGGCTAAGTGTGACAGTGGAGGAAAAGAGAAGACAGTAGACACCAGATATGCTTTGACAGTAGAATGGACAGAATTTGGGGTGACTTGGATGTAGGAAGTAAAGGAAATGGAAGAGACTCCCAGTTTTCCAAGTAAAGCAATGAGTCAATTTTCTCAGGGAAGCCTCTCTCAAAGACAAGTGTATCTATAGCATTCAATTTGCACATATCATAATGAAAATCTCAATGAAAACATGAGCCAAAGCTCAGGAGAAAATGCTGGGTGACAAGATAAGTGTGGTGTGTTCAGCAACAGATAGAATTTAAAGCAATAGAAGGAGAACAGATCACCCAGAAAGAAAGTGAAGTGTGAAAAAGTAACAGTGCTTGGATAAGGCTTTGGAAAGGTACCAAGGTGGTGAGACTGACGGGCTAGTGATGCAGATGGAGTTCACAGATACTACGAGAGACTGTTCAAGAAGGTAGATACTGTACCTATTTTGTCAAAAACCAGCTGAGAGGTAGTTATTTGACCCAGCTTTTTCCCTTTCAGGTATCTTCCTGAAAGAGTTAAAGGCATCATATTACAGTGATACATGCACACCATGTTGATAGCACGGAAATTCATAATAGCTAAGTCTTAGAAAGAGCCTATGTGCCCATCAACAGCTGAATGAATAAAGTGTGTATATATTCACAATGTAGTATTACTCCACTATAAAAAAGGTAAATTTAAATCATTTGTGAAGAAATATATGCACCTTGAGAAACAATAATAAATGAAGTAAATCATACACAACAGCATAAATATTGCCTGATTTCTCTTATATGAGAAACATAAAATATAAGTAAAGAGCAAATTAAAAGATAGATAATAGGAAATAAGGAGATAGGTCTTTTGCAAAAGGGAAGGGGAATGAGAGACGGAGGAGGGGAGTGGATGGGAAGAGCATGTAAAGGGAATCAAGGCATGTTATGTATGTGTATTGACTTTCTACATGTAGTATAATCCTTATTTACCATAAACAAGTACTAATAAAAAATAAAATTTCAAAGCAAGACAGGTTATTGGAGACACTGATAAGAACAGATCTAGAAGGATGGGGCAAACAAGTTTGTAAGTAATATGAGAAGAAGAAGAAAAATAATCATGCAGAGGCATATTTTTTAGGAGATGGTGCTCTAGACCTGTAGCACACCAAGTACTACTATTCTAGAGGCTGGAGCTGGTTGGCGAATGTAAGACAGTATCTTAAGTTATTTGTGTTTAAAGGAGAGACAGACTGTATAAATAAATAAGCAATATGTTAGATAGAAAAAGTGAGGCAGAATTAAGGGACACAGGGGTTACCAAAGTGGGGGTTGTTTTATAAGAAAGTTAGGGGAGTTGGCCAGGGAAATCCTCTCTCATGGGGTCATATTGGAGAGCACACCTATAGGACGAGAGACAGAGGAGAAGAGAGAGGAGAAAGAAGACCGAGAGAAAAGAAGGCAGATGATGTCAATCTTTGAAAAGCTTGTCCTCTAAGATGTAGAACAAAGCTGCGGCAGAGCGGGAGGGCAGGCGTGGAGGGAACAATCACGGGGCGATTGTAGTAGTTTTCCAGGTAGGGATTATGGCAGTATTTGACATGGTGAGAAAAGGTTAAATTTGGGAAATGTTTTAAAGTTAAAGCTGATGTAATTTACTAATAAATATGCCAGCCATGAGCATATGATTCAGAGAACTGACTGTGAAGGAGACATGAGCATCCTGGAGTGGGATAAGGAAACACATGAGTGATTTAAGAATGTGTGTGACCGCAAATTAGAAAAATTCTACAGGGTTTCGGTAACAAAAGACAAAAACAAAGACTGTGTGGCTTAAATAACAGATTTTCCCCGCTCACTGTTTTGGAGTCTTCAGGTCCAGTATCAAAGTGCCTAACAGTGGCTCTCAAGAGAGATTCTGGTTAGCACGTGGCTGTCTTTTGCCACGTCTTCACCAGGTCATCCTTGCATGCACAGCCCTGGTCTCTGCAGCCAATCCTCTCTCCTTATTAGGACACCAGTCAGACTGTATTAGTGCATACCCTTATCTTAGCTTAATCATCTTTGTAAATGCTATCTCCAAACAGTCACATTTTGAGATACTAGGGGTTGGAGCTTTAAGGAACTCAGAGGAAAGGATAGGGTATGTATTATTATTACCTCAACAGCAGTGGGAAAAGCTGACTGACATGAAAAGTAAGGTACCGTCCCTCTATTTAGATTGAAATATTTTATAAGACCCCCATCTGTAGTGATCACTGTGGCAGTCAGGGGACAGAGTGCCTTGCTTCAGGGCTTTGGATTGCTCTTGGGTCAGGGAAAGGAAATAATAGACTGAAGAGAGGAATTTTCAGAAATGTAAGTAGGATTGGTATGGAGACCATGTACTTTTTTTTTTCGTAAATAGGTACTAGGAATTGAGTTATATAGATTTTGACCTTTTTATCTTCACTGAACATAATTTTACAAACAAAGGGGAGGGGAGAAAAAGAAGAGAGATTGGGAAGTAGAAAAATTAAAAGTCAATGAAAAGTACAATTTTGGTCTAAGGATATTAGAATAGTGGGTTATTTCAAACATGGCTTCTTTTCTATAAAGAAAATAAAACATGACGGTGTAAATAGTCCCTCCTTTTAGAGTTATTGTGACCTTACTGTTATTGCTGCCTTCTTAAGGATTTTAGTAGACAGTAAACTTAACACATTATATTGCTATATTGAAGATACTTCTTTTAAAAGTCCAAATAAATCATTCAAGGGTTAAACATCAATGAAATCACATAATGGATGAACCAGAATACAACATTCAGATCACATTTTAGATTGACACTTCGCAGAGATTTTACGCCTCTTCTGTGACTGTAGCTGGTTAGGATAAGTGGGTTGGGATAAGTTACTTGATCTAAATTTCAATTTCCTCAGCCTTTAAAATGGTAACATGAAAACACCAGGGATTTAGAGACCATGTATTAAAAGGCTGCCATGGTGATTTTATGAATAATGTGGGTTAAGTGCTGGGCACAATGTTTGGAACAAAATGAGAACTTAATAAGTGGTTGAAAATAATTGTTGGCAAAAGAGAGGGAAAAAATGAACCTTCACCACTGAGTTGCTGTGTAAGGAATGCAGTCCAGCGCAGAAGGTTATTGGACCGTATGTGAACATAAAAGGCCAACGGGGAGTGGGTATTTGTGGCAGGTTACTTTCTCTCACTCGGGGAAACAAGAAAGTTTGAGATGCTTCTTCTAAAATCAGGAGAAGAGTAGCATTTAGGTAGAAAGCTTCAGCTTCTCTTTCTCTTGTGTTCTTTGTTCATGTGTGTGCTCTGGCACCTTATCAGACTTCACTTACAGAGCACACACCCAGAGATCAATTTTCAACATTTTTACAACAGCCACAGCAAAGAATTTTGCCATGTATGAGACCCGGCTTAGACCCTACTCTCACTGTTCTGTAGTCATCAATGAAGGTTGAAAATAGAGATCACTCAAGGAAATTAATTAGCACTTTCCAGATCTAATGCGAGCAAGTAAAGAATCCAAGGAGCTTCTCCACTCCACAGACCATCCAGTGTGCATTTCCTATTTAGCTCAATAGATCCAAGTTGTCATGAGTTTCACTCTGTTGTCTGTCGCATATGGAACTGCCCAGACGAAACTGTATTCTGAGTAAATTTCTTCCGACTGCAACTTCCAAATACAACTGTAAAACTGAATACAGCTAATCAACAAGCAGCACAGTGTAGGATGTGCCACCAAAATTAGATTAATAGAAACTCTTACGGATTTCTTACCTAATTCATCTAAATCCCTGGTTGTTAACTTGGGAACTGGATTAGATAATGGATTAGGCTTTAAAGGGAATGCATCAAGGGTGAATAGACCTAGCTTGATCAAATAAGAGAATTGATATTGGGCGAGATTACCTACTAAGTCTGAGCAAACTAGTTTCAGCACTGTTCAATTCCTAATCAGCAGGGCAGAGGAACAATGATTGCACAGATAACTTCCAAGGAGCAGATGAAAAACAAGCTAATAATAATACAGGCATTGGGAACAAAACCATAGCGGGGCTTGTAACTGACCCGTTTTTAAGAGATGCAAAGAAATGTGTTGCTAGACACATAAAATGGACTGTTTAGAACAGGTCAGAATGAGATTGGGAGGAAGGTAAGGAGGAATTCAGTAGCCCCAGAGCTGGAGTTAGTTACACAGTAAAATACTTGCAAAGATCTCCCCTTTCTACAAAGTTATGAATACTGAAATTTTGTTGTTTTCCAAAATCTGCTAAAAGTTGCAAAGCAATAATTTTGGGAAGGAAACGACTTAATAGAAGTTACGCCTGATGCTTAGGGGGAAAGCAAAGTTTGAAAGGTTGTGACCTCCAGTAGTTACTTTATGTAGCTTGTTTCTGTTTGGGTTTGTTTTAGTTTTTGGGTACTCTTAATTGAACTCAGTGCATTTGCACTGAACTACATGCCAAGAATCAGCTATTTTATTTTCTATTTTGACAGAGGTTCACCCTAAGTTGCTAAATTTCCCAGACTGGAACTTTTAGTCCTTCCCTTGACTGCCAAGTTGAAAAAGAACAGACTAGCTTTAGTCAGTTTATGGTATGTTCTGTGGCCAATGAGTTTGTACTACCAAAGAGTCACTAAAGAATCTTCCCAGTAATGCCCAGTACTACAGAGTTTTGCCAGACTAGAGACCATTAATTACCTCTCAAGGGAAGAAACTGAAAGTGACTGTTTTTTGGTGCTACATTCACTTCAAGGGACCCCAACTTGGGTCCTCAAGTCAGTAATACATTCTATGTTATCCTTCTGTGAACTATCGAGAGTTTCATCTTTTTCCTGTGAAGCACAGTTATTCCACTTCTCCTCTGGACCACAGGGTTTTCCTGAATTGCCTTTCTCAAGAGTAGTTATTTGCATTGTTTTGAGAGGAACCCCTTCTCCTAAGAAGCTTATAACATGGCACCAGCAAATCCTTATACAAATAAAGTTGCATAATGGGAGTAAAAGATGAACTCATTGCTCTATTAAAATCTTGCAGCTTCCTATGTCTAAATAACAAAAGGCAGGGGTATGAGAAAAATAAAAATTAATATTTAATTTAAACTAGCAAATATTTGCTAAAATTTTGCTTCAAAGAAGCAACTTACCTATATGTAGGGAACTCAAAGTTGAGGTGAATTCTGACTTCTAGAAAGAAGTGATGGATGTGGGAACAGCAAATATGTGAACCTACTGCAAACCAACTCCTGGGGCTGTGATGTGCTCTTTACCAGGACAATAGAGGACAGGAGCATTTGAGGGCAGAACAGTGTAGTGGAGATGCAGGGTGGCTTTTGGGGAGCACCCAGATTTCAGTTGACTTGAGGGGTTAGGTAGAACATTGGCAGTGAGAGAAGTAAAAACAGATCAATATGAATGACTAATATTTTGTGAATATTTGTTTTATAGTATTGCTGTTTTTCATTTTAAGGAGGAAAACTTGACTGAAGTATCTATGTGTCCCAATTCAGGGCCAAGACTCAAAGGTGTTTATATCAAAGCCTCAATTCTAATGCTTGCACAAGAACGATAGGTGTGGATAAGGCCTGTTGTATCCAGTGCAGTTGATGCATCTAGTGAGGGAAAGAATATAATAGAAAATGGAAGATATTTTAGTCCAGATTGCAGTAGGTGTTGACTGTCAGAGAATGTTTGACACTATCCTTATTTAAGTAAGAGCCTTTATGTTTTAAAAGACATGAGAGGAGATCTTTATTATGACACATTGTTAAATGCCAAAACAAGCACTCCCGTAGGCTAATAGTTTAAAGAATATTCAATTAACTTACTTTCACTGTATTCTAAACATTTAAGGGAGAAAGAAGCCACTGTGTGAGGAATGGCAAATCAAAGAAATCCATAGTGGGAAGCCTTTCACTTGTTTTTGAGTTCTAGCATGTAAAAGAATAAAACTCAATTTTAATCCATTTGAGTTGCTATAAAAATGCTATAAACTTCATATATTTCAACTAATAAATTATATCTCATAGTTTTGGCAACTTAGGAGTCTAAACCAAGGCTCTGTTGGATTCACTGTTAGTGGAGGAGCACTTTCTGGCTCACACATGGCACATTCTCCCTGTATCCTCACCTAGAGGAGGGTCAGGAGCTGCCTGGAGACCCATTTTTGAGGCACCATACCCATTGCTTTCTAAAGCCATCGTCTCCTCATACCATGGCACTGGTGATTAGATGTCAGCATATGAATTGAGGGAGGGGTACTCAAACATTCAGACCCTAGCAAAACCCCTCCATTATTTTGAAAATGTCAGAAAAAACCTGATAAGGCATTTAGTGGCACTGGCTACTATTCAAGTCTTTGAACTGCCTCCCTGCTCCTCTGAGGTTGTTAATTCACTAGACATTTGTAATGTTTTCTAGATACCTGTGTTTTCCAACACCACTTTGAGGAAGTGGCAGTTCCCCTGCAGTTGGAATTAGAGGATGTGGATGCACTTTCACAAGATATGATAGAAAATAAGCAATGTGAGAAAGCAAGAACTGACATATTGTCGCAAGATTAAAGCAGGAAACTCCAGTGTTTGGGGGCTGTGGAGGGTCCACAAGTGACAGAGTTGTTCACTGCTGTCAGGGAGGAATCAGTGCAGTCAGCAACATCGGTTGCACAAGGAGTGAGTGAGTTCTCTGTACACAGTGGTGGGGGTGCGAATTGTATCTCTTAGGGCGCCCCTTTCAGTGCAGTTTACAGTGTAATTCAGGGGCATTTCTCCAAATACTCAGCTTCCAACTTGCTTCCTGTTTTTCGGTGGTCTGTTAAATGTCTTTTTAATAAACTTTTCTTTTTTAATTGCTCTGAGCTTGCTTCTGTTGCTTAGATCTGCAAGTCTCATCTGATATTCGAAGCTCTCTTCGCCTCTGATAAACTCAGTGTTCTCTCTCTTGCTCTATATCCAGAGATACTCTCAACTTCTCAGCTGATGGTTTGGTAGCTCACATGGCTGGATGTCTCAGGTAGCTGCTGTGCCAACCTGCTAGTGGACCTGGAAATGAGTATCAGAGGGAGGACTTCTAGGAGGGCAGCAGGGAGAGTGGGGAAAGGGCATGGATCATGATGTGGCAGGAAACAGTGGCGAGCACTGACAGGAAGGGTTAACTCTGGGACCGGAAAATATCAGGCCTGGGTTCACCAGTTGCCTTGTGCTGGGCTTGCGTATAGCTGCAGTAACACTTGCTTTGTAAGTTGCTTCCCTCCCCATGTCCCTAGGGGATATGGTACGTGTCTTTGCTATAACATTCCCATGTTTTACTGCAATTATCAATTCACTTCTCTTCCTCATCGCTAGTGTGAAGCCAGAATCATGAGCGTTTCATGTGCACACACCTAGTATTGGTTTTTCAATCTCCTGGGAGGCCTAATAAAAAGCCTCTTTCATCACCGCCCTTCAAATTCTGTAAGTAAGATAAAGCAGTAATAACAGACAGTGAGAGAATGTTTTTAAGCCTTTTTCACTAATTCATTTAATTAGTAACAATCATGTAACAGGGGACATTGGTATTATCCCATTTACAAGCATGAAAACTAAGAAATAGCAGATAAAATAGTTTGCTAAGAAGACATAAAGGTTATAAGTGGGAGTGTTCCAGGGTCTACAATAAGCTTAGAGATGTCATCACCTACTTTTCCAACTACAGAACTGCGTTTGTGTTGTAACTAAAGAGCAACAGCTGTGTACACAAAACTACATCCCAATCTCTACATTAGAAAATCGTAGTGCTCTTAAGACAGCTCAGGCACTAAGTTTAGGCAAAGACAAGAACACATACGTATTTCCTGAAGAGCAAAACAGCCAAAAAAGAAAGAAAAGCAGGGTCTGCGCCTCTCCGGTCTATCTTGCCCGTCTGCTCATTCATTGTCTCTGCCTTCCACAGCAGTAAGTGAAGGGGGAGGGGCAAAACTATTATTTCTGAGGATTCATATCTTCTCATGAGGTCTCATGGAAGGCTTTCATCTTTTCAATCTTCCACGGGATTTCATGGAAAGGACTTTGAGGGGCTCATTTCTTTATTCTCCTTCCTAAGACAGGACAGTCTATTCCAACGTTTGAAAAATTTAACAAACAAACAAAAAAGTCGCAGCTCAAATTAAATATCAATATGGGTAGCATCTGAGAATTAGTGATATTGTAAATAAAAAATAAAATGACTTCCCTGATGAGCTGTTTTTGACTAAAGTTCTTCTTCTTATAGTCTACAGTCTATCCTGGACTCTATGCCACTGTTTCACTCAAGATGTCCAGCATATACAGGCTTCACTCCTGTTTACTCAACAAGGACAGGGATATAATGACATTGAACACATTAACAAAGCAATAACCTAATGCAGCCTTCCTTATCAGGAGACTTTGCTTCATTAGAACGCTTAGGGAGAACAGGAGATATACTTAATTAAAAAGGCGCAAATCCCTAGAAGAGGATTGCAGAGAGGAGACCTCTGGGGAAAGCAACTTTTTACTTACACTGTTCATCAGATCTGCTTTATTATGGGTCCACTTGATGGTCATTTGGGCTCTACTTTCCAAGAAGCATTCAAGAAATTAGTAGAGCATACAGGATGGAAGAGAGGCTGTGGGGGATATATTATGCAAACTTCTTACTGGCAGATTTCCCCATTTGTTTTGTTTAAAATTGAAACTCCAGAGCAACTTACAACACAGGAGAACTAAACAGTCTCAAGTGGAAGCATGGGGACTTGAATACTGAAGGGAGTCATAAAACACACTGATGCACTGCAATGGGAAGATGCAAGGCAGTGCAGTGGTTTGGCGATCTCTCTGTCCCTCTCTCTCTCTCTCTGTCCCTGTCTCTGTGGCTATCTTTATCATCTATCTATGTAACATCTATTTATCTGTCTCTTTTCTGTGAAGTCCAAGATAATTTCTTGTGAATAATCCCATTTGTTTTTGTCTTCCTATTTTTCTCTTACAAGCCCTCCCTGTCCCCAAAGGAATCAAGCTACTTTGGGCTAAGGACTTAGAGGATCCTGAACCCTAGTGGTCTTGATCAGCTAGAGGAACTGGCAACTTTAGTCTTCAGATGAGTCAAGACTTTTTGTCTCTATTTCTTGCCACATACAGGGAAGGTGGATGATCAGGATAGAAAAGAGTCTAAGAAACTTCCATATTTAATTTTAACTGTGTTCCAAGGGAATGATGCTTAATCTGTTGCAAGTGGAACTGCCATTCTATTCCACCCTCTCTGTAACTATATTGGTAGATGTCTTTCCCTGGGCTATGGCTACTTTAACAGTCACTTGACCATTTTTACCCTCCTGTCTACAATATCACCTAAGGGACATCCATAAACACACATCTGATTATCATACTCTTCTGTTTAACCTCTCAAAATCCTGTCATCACTATAGAATTAAACCCAAAGAAAGGAATTTATGCCTACCTCATCCCTCACAAATACCCCACACTAATCTCTGATCAGTGTACTTAGCCACTAGCCAGTCCGCTATTTTAAACAGGCATGTCTTTTTTTTTTAACTTTTTAATTTTGAAACAATTTTATACTTTTAGAAAAGTTGAAAAACCGGTACAGAGATTTTCCATCCCTCCCTCCTCTTTCCTCATGTCTGCTATCATATTGATCAAATAAAAGAAATTCAAAATGAAAAAAATATATTAACTAAATTAAAGCCCTTATTCAAATCTCATCTGTTTTCTACTTTGTTGCTGTTCTGCAACAAATCCAGGCTGCCCACTTGATTTAGCTGTTTCTTCTAGTAGCCTGCAACTCTAAGGGTTTCCTGGCATTCCCTTGTCATTCATAACATTGACAATTTGGAACAGTAATGGTTGGTTATTTTGCTAAGGTTCCCTCAGTTTTGGTTTTTTCATAATTGGACTGAAATTATATGCATTTTTGACAGGAATAGCACGTGAGTGATGTGTCCTCAGTGGATCAGAGATGGGTTCCTAATGCGGATGTGTATTACTACCGGGAATACTGACCCAGTCCATTAGAAGATGACTTCTATTCTGTCAGATTACTATTTTACCTTTATAACTACTACATATATTGGAGGAGATACTCTTAAGAATTTATAAGCTTTGTCTGTCCTAAAGCTTTTAGCCACCAATTTTAGCAACCATAAGTGACTGTCACCTGTAGTAATAATTACTGATGCCTGATCTGTTTTCTCATTTTTCGCCTTTGCCTTAAAGGCTGACTGCACTTTTTCCTCATAGTCATTCTTATTTACCCCGCATATCCTTACTCAAGATCATTTCTCCTCTGGGAACTCTCTTGAGACCTCACCAGGGAGTAAGAATTCCATTCTCCGCACCTCCTGAGCAGCTCGCGCACAGGTTCACAGTACTTACCAGCTATGGCTGTATTCTCCCCTCTCCTCTCTCCTCGCTTTCTCCCTCCCTCGTCCCCTCCCTCCCTGTGAAAGATCCTGCATGATGGAAAATTCCTTAGAGGAGATTATACTGTCTCAGCATTTTTTTTTCTACCAATACCTAGCACAGGATCTGGTCTATAAAATCATTCAATATCTATTTGAGAATGAGCAAGTGAATGAATGGATCTATTACGTTCTTTCTAGAATTTATTTCTAAGCTGAACAGTTTAGAGTTTCTTGTGACAGTTCAAAGAATGACGTTCATTTCTAAACACACGATCCTGCTTTTCTGCCAAAATTTTCCCCTTTGGGAAATTTACTTCATGATGTTTCTGGCATCAGCCTTATTTAATCCTCCAAAACCAAGTTAAAATCCCCCTGGCTCCTTCCCTCCCAAGTCTCCTTAATGTACAGCGGCCTGCCCTTTCCCCTGTGCTTGTGACTCAGTTTGTCAGTATATCTTCAATGGCAGAGGTGAAGCAACTGTTCTTTCATTCCTGTTGCTAAGCTTCTGGGTGTCTCCCACTCTGATCCTGATACATAAGCTTTCTTAATCCTTGGTGACATATTTCCTCCTGTGTGTTTGCTTTATTCTCTAAATCCAAGGGTGGTTTTATAAAACTACCTTTAATCCCCTGAAGAAGCTAAGCAAACAGCAGAAATTGACTCTTCAGCTAACAGTTATCATCAGTATTATTACAGAATCAGTGGTTTGAATCATTAATACGGTTTGCATCTGAATGAATGGTATGCCTGACTGTGAGCCTGAGGCCCCTCAGCACTTGCTGGCACAACTGTCTTTTCCTGATCTTGTTTCTCTCCATCACCACCTCCAGTGAGACCATTATCATCACGCCCTGCACCACCACCACCACCACCATAATCGTCATCATCACAGTCACCGACATTGCCTTCCTCACATGGTATACGGTCTGCAAAGAACATTACCACCTATGCCTAACCCCTTCGCTTCCCTCCGTTGAATCTTTATAGCATTTTGAACCTTTGTAATATTTCATCTTGGTAGTTATTATTTACTGTGTTTTAGGCAATTAGTGTTTGAGCACCTCACTTTTGACCTACTGTTTTTTCCCTACCTATACGAGGCCTGACTTTCTATAAGTTGAAATTTATACCTTCTTTACCATTATCACCTATTGCTATGCTAAAAACACAGTGGTGTGGTATAGTTTAGGTGTTATGAATAAGCAATCAGAGAGGCCAAATGACAGGGTCCATAAGGTCTAGTGGATAGGGTCCCTTAAAAGAAAATAAAATATTCCACCCAGCTAAGAGCTACATAATGCAAGCAGCTAAATCAAGCTTAGAGATGCAAAAGGAAACATAAGAACAAAGGTTAGCAGTTTGAAATGAAAAAGAGAGATATGATTCTTCCCTCTGTAACTCCAGACCAGGACTCCAAGTAGACTCAGAAAACATTAGAAATACAAGACAACCACTTTCTTTTTAAACTCTTTTTGTATTCAAACCCTGCCTCACACACACACACACACACACACACACAAGTTCGCCTGGCTGTCTTAGACTGAGGCAAAGAAAATATGTGGAACATCTTTCCCCTCCCTCAAAGAGTTTTGTTCTTTTATTTCTAATAAACAGCTTCCTAAATTCCTCCTGTCCTCAAATGTGTTCTTTTGGAAGACAAAGTACTTGGATTTATGTAAAAATAGCTGTATTAGCAGGGCTAACTTGTTTTTACAATGAAATTACTTGTCTTCAGTCTAAAACAGGAAACAAAGAGACTGGTAAGTTGAAGAAGACCATGTAGGAAAATGATTAAGAACCATAACTTGGTTTTTGATTGAGGTAATGTTACTGATGAACGTATTTTAGGTACATATGTATTTTAGAAGTTCTAACAATTAGAAAAATAAATCAACAGTTGGTATTTTAAACAGTGTCGTGTATTCTGGAATGAAACTTGCACACAACAAATATTCATTCGAAGCTGATTCATGCAGTACTTTTCTAATAGCGGGTGACATTCCACAAAAGAGTTTGGGCATCGTTCCTTTGGCCTCCACAGAAGTTGTAGTTTTAAGAATTTACCTCCCCTTGATTCCTTTACAGTGTCTTAGTTTTTACTCTCATCGTTTCACCCAGATAATTGCAACAACTTCAAATGATTTCCTAGCGTCTTCCTCCTACAAGTCATCAGAGGTGGCTCTGTGCGGATCATAAGAAAAGGTCTAATTTCTTTTCATGACATTTTCAATTTCAGCCACCAGCCTATTTTATTGGACTTACTGTTATAGGGAAGTAACTCCCAACCTGTTAGATGTGCCGAGTTTGTGTCTCACAACACCTATGAACAGACTTGAGGACAAAGGAGGTAAAGAGTAGGAATTTTATTAAGAGAAAGCTATTGAGGGACAGGAGGGGGGTCCCATAAGTGAGTTGCTGTTGAGGATCTTCATCTAGGGGTCTTTATAATCAACTTATAAGATTATAAGCATAGTCCCTGAGCTAATATTGCCCTAACAGTAAAGTAAGGTACATAGCAAGGTCCATAGCAGAAAAACAAAGGCACTTCTGAAAGGGCTGGAGTGAGGGTAAGAGGATGCCTATCACCTAGGTACATGTCCGTTACATTGTTTCTGCGTGTGTGTTATACTGTTCAGGCCTTCTGGACCATGTGGTGCTAGTTACAGCACAGTTGTGAACTGCTGGGGGCTCCCAGAGAGACTGCATCTCTATCCCAGAGGCCATCGCTCTTCTTTTGCTTGGTGGCTACTCTGTAAGGCGGGTAAGGCAAGGATAGGCTGATTAGGGCTGTCATTTTGAGCTTTAATTTTCAAGGCTGATTATTTGCTTTCTGGGTCTTATATTTCAAGAAACACAGTGTTTATACAACCTCAAATGCCCATTTCTTTCATCAGAGGCACACAAAAATATTACCTTAGCAAGCTATTCCATTTTCATTTTCATTTGTCATAGAACTTGGTTTGCACCTTTATTATAGCATTCGTGATATTGTGCTAGAACATTTTGTTTCTCAAACTGAAATTCTCTGAGGATATCCACTGTTCATCTCTGCATCACTGACATGGAGAGATAATAGAATAGATTGCTATAGCCAACTCTGAAGTCTCTGTGGCCTATCAGAATAAAAGCTTCATGTGCAGTGGTGACAGCCCAAGTGATGACAGGAGCAGGGTGTGGGGATGAAATTTTCTGCTCCACATAGTAATTCAAGGAATAATTCAATCCAATATCTTTATAGTTTATGACCTTCCCACCTTTAGCACATGGACTCTTAATGTCCCACAGAAACAGTAAGTAGAAGATTCCATGGGGGAGATTTTATGGAGCAGAACAGGGAGGGACATGAACAAAACCACACCACACCCTACTGCCGTGGCTTGGTCACAGAGGCAAGCGGACTTCTAGTGCCCTGGGAACTGGGGGTTAGCTGGATGGCCAGAGAACAGAAGAGAGACATGGCTGGTGAAAACCATCGCATCACCTGCCCTCATGGACCGTAAATGGAAAGAACGAATACAGTAGAACTTTCCCTAGTGTAAAGCCATTGTGATGGGTTTGGTGAGCGAGACTAGTTTTTGAATCCAAAAATTCTAATTTGAAACTATAGCAATGGGAGCCACTTCCTGGCACTGTGGCTTTACCAAGTACCTAGAGCTTTCGGGGACTCAAGTCCCTCCTCTGTAAATGGTGTTCACATGCGAGCTAGCAGAGTTAAGCATACAAAGCACTGGCATCCAGGGGGAGCTCTTTAATAATTGCTCTTATTTCATTAAAAGTGGTGTTTTTCAAATTTGCAATGCATCGTAGAACAGCAGAATGCCAAACATCAGGGATATGATGTTCTGTTCAAAGGCATACCTTACCTTTCTGGGATCAGCTGCTGGGCAATAACTATAGACAAAAAATAGACATGTAAAATATATTGTGACAAGAAGGCTTCCGTAGTAGGGAATAGAAAAATCTCCAATAATATGGGGAAAACATTCATCTCATTAAAAGAAAAATGAAAACTATAGTTTGTTCTCATTATTTACTTGAGGAGTAGGGACTAACTGTGGCTTTAATTTGCATAAATTTAAAATTATGAATAATTGTAAGTGTTGACAAGTATATGGAGGAGTTGTAAGCCTTCTATCTGGATACATGTAGACTGTCCTAATTACACTAAAAAAATTATAAAATACATAGCAAATATCAACATACACATATCCTGTGATGTAACAATGCCATTTTTATTTGTATGCCCACAGATATGAAAGTTTATGTTACAATAATGTACAAGAATATTTATCTTTTGGGTTTTTCATATAAGTGAAACCATGGCATATTTCAAATTGTATGTCTGATTTCTTTCACTTAACATTATTTTTTTTAATTTTTTTTATTTTTAATTTTTTTTATTTTAGAAACATAAAAGTACAAAAACATATTGACAAACAGACACCCATTATCATAGAAAATAGTACAATCACAACTAATCTATAGACAAGGTGATATAACCCGAGGGTGGGAATATAAACTAAAAGTCATGAAGGAAATCTGTTCAAAAACAGAGAACGGATGGGACGAAGGAAAGGAGAAAAGAAAAAGACAAAAATGTATGTATGTATGTATAGAGGAATATATATGAATATACATATGTGCAGGAGGGCTAACATGGTTCTACTATTGTATTATATCACTTAATGCTAAGC
>PVLD010014860.1:0-50800 GCA_004027595.1 Dinomys branickii | reverse complement strand
TCCTAGCTGGCTGTCCCTCAGACAAAGGTCTTCTATCTAGAACATACAAAGAATTAAAAAACATGTACCTGCCCAAATTCAAAGACCCAATCCAGAAATGGGCATCTGAGATGAATACACAATTCTCAGACAAAGAAATACAAATGGCAAATAAATATATGAGAAAATGTTCCACATCCTTAGTCATTCAAGAAATGCAAATAAAAACAACATCGAGATTTCATCTCACCCCAGTAAGACTGGCCAGTATGAAAAAGTCATCCAATAACGGATGCTGGTGAGGCTGTGGAGAAATAGGGACTCTATTAACACTGCTGGTGGGAATGCAGACTGGTGCAACCACTATGGAGAGCCGTTTGGAGATTTCTCAGCAAACTAGGTCTAGAGGTTCCATTCAAACCAGCTATTCCTCTTCTGGGTATTTTCCCAGAAGATCTGAAAACATCATATCACTCTGATATATGTGCACCCATGTTTATAGCAGCACAATTTGTAATAGCTAAAATGTGGAAGCAACCCAAGTATCCATCCACAGAAGACTGGATTTAAGGAATTTTTATATAATGGAATATTATTCAGCTATAAAGAAAGACAGTTTTGGGGACTTTGTAGGCAAGTGGTCAAAACTGGAGTCCATACTCATAAGTGAAATAAATCAGTGGTACATGTGCAGGCAACGTATTGTATCACTGCTGTAAGAATCTGAGGGTGGGAACATAAACTAAGACACATGAAGGAAATCTGTTTAAAAACAAAGAACAGATGGGACGAGGGAAAGGAGAAAAGAAAGAGAAAAAAATGTATGTATGTATATATGAATATACATATATGCGGAGGGCTAACATGGTTCTATTATTGTATTATATCACTTATTGCTAAGGAATAATTGATGACGGGTTATTTGATCAATCTTGTATGTCTGTAGGTGTTATCCTTAACACACACTTCGGAGATATCAATATGCAAAGCAGCAACTATTGGTGGTTTTCCTTTTTTGTGTGGTTTTTTTTTGGTTTTTTGTTTTTTTGTGCTTTTCTGTTGTTGAGAGGATTAATTGTCTGACCAATTTTGCATGTCTGTATCTGGGTTCATATATATACACTTCGAAGGTATCAATGGGTAAAGAAACAACCACTGTTGAGTCCGTGTCACCTTGTCTGTAGATCAGTTTTGATTGTACTATTTTTATGCTAATTTGTGTCTGTTTGTTAATATGTTTTTGTGCTTTTATTCTTTTTTAAATAAAAAAAATAATGGAGTATTGCTGAGCTATAAGATAAGATACACTTGAGGCAATTATAGGTAAATGGATGCAACTAGAGACTATATATATATCTGGGATAACTGTACTGCTTTCTAGTGGTTTATTGAAAGGAACAGTTAATGCTTAATTTTTTTTTCTTTTTGACCAATCTTGTATGGTTATATCTAGTAATCTGAACAACTAATTTGAAGACAACAATATGCAACATAACAACCATTGGTGAATCTTTACTATCTTGTTTAGTGAAACTTTGTGCCGTTTCTAATTTTTTGTTTTTATTTTTTATTCTCTTTTTTTAAGAGCAGAATATATTTATTGAGAGAAAGAAAGCTTCTGTCCAAGAGAGGGACAGAAGGGGGCCCGAGTGGGTTACCCCCCATTCTCTTTAATGGTTTGATCAATCTTGCCTTCTTACATCTTGTAATCTGAGCAGCTTCATTGAAGATAGCAATATGTAATATAACAACCACTGTTAATTCCTATCATTTTGTTCTGAAATCCTGTATCACTTTTTTGTTTTTGCTTTGCTTTGTTTTTGTCTATGTTGTTCATATTTTGCAATTGTTCTTTTTTTATTATTCTCTTTAAAATAAAAAAAGTGAATATGGCGTTATGGGAGTGGTGTCGCCAGCACTGTTACCCTCAGCACAGACTTGAAAGCCCCGATGAGACAGAGTACATCCTTAGGTGTGACAAGCCAAAGCTTGAGGCTGGAGCTTCTAAAGTACCAGTGTGCCACTACAGAGGATAGAAGTATTCCGAGCAACGCTGGTTTGGTAATACAGTTCCCATATCAACAGGAGATGGACTCCAGCAGTCCCTTGCAGGTATATATAAAGTCCACAGATGTTAAAGTCCCTTGTATAAAACGGTTTACTCCTAAGTAAATCTATTCTATTTTCTCAGGGCTGGGGCTCAAATCCGGGGTCCTACACATGCTAGGAAGCTTCTCTACAACTCTCACCCCTACGGTATACTTTCAATCATATTTAGGTTACTTATAATACCTAATACAAGGAAAAAGTTATGTAAATAGTTGTTATGTACTGTTTAAGTACAGGGTCACTATACTGTTTCAGATATAATGACTCATTTTGAGCCCCCAAACACCCAGTAAAGTTCATCAGAGCAGACAGCAAAGGTTCCATGGGAGGCCAGCAGGGAGCTGAGGTAGTCTGAATATCTATACAGTCAGCTGAGATGTTTGGCTTTGTAGAGGTGCCCAAGAGGACTGAGTATTTCCCCGTACCATCTTCAGGTGAGAATGGAACAAGCAACAAGGCGTAGAGGCAGAATTGAGGCTACAGTTATTTAGGCCCAGAGCATGGTAGGAGAAAGCTGTGAGGGGAGCACAGAGCCAAGAGTCATCACCTAATTTGGATCTGCTGTCTGGAGGATTTGGTGGGTGTTATTAACTAGGAGTAACAGGTCAGGTGATGATGGGCCAGTAGGTTTCTTTGAGGTCCAGGGGGCAATATAAACAGTGATTCTTTGGTTTAGGTTATCTGATGTGGGGCAGAGGGGATAGAGTGTTTGGAGGGATCCAGACCTTTCTGAAGGTTAGCACAGTCCCTGGGTCTTTTCCTTAATCCATATCATTTCTCCAGGTTTATATGTATGGGCTGGGGTGTCTCATTGTAGGGCTGTCCTTTCTGCTGTGATGGTACACAGCTGTGAGAAGGTCTTTCCTACTCACTTAAGCTGGTTTTGTATGGTCAGGTTACCTAGCTGTCTGAGGTCTCCACTGAGATTCTGAATTATGGATGGAGGCCTCTCGTTAAGGATCTCAAATGGAGTGAACCAAGGCCCTGGTGAGCTCCTAACCTTAAGTAAACGCCGTGGGGATTAATTCTACCCAGGGTAACTGAGTTTCCTGATATTTGGTTAGAATGGACTTTAGTGTTTGGTTCATTCTTCCAAACTTTCTGGAGCTTGGAGGTCAGTATTTGTTGTGAATATTTATTTGACATTTAGCAGGCTGACAAGTTTCTGGGTTATTTCAGCCACAAAGGTGGGTCCATTGTCTCTGCCTATGGTTAGGGACAGTCTTTTTCTAGGAATAATTTCTCAGCAGCACTCTGCAAACTTCAGTGGCCTTTTCAGTTTTAGTAGGAAATGCTTCTGGCCACCCAGAACGAGTACAGATAAGCACCAGGAGATGTTCATAGCCTTTGCAAGTTTTGACCTCTGTACAGTGTAATTTTAGGTCTTCAAAAGGGGAAAGCCCAGCATGTTGGGTCCCAGGTGGGGGTTAGGCCCAGATGGGGGCTCAGTCCATGCACAGATTTGACATCACTGACTGACAGAGGCACAGACTGGGGCTAATTTAGGGATGTAATAGTAGAGACTTAGAAGTTGATTCATAACAATCTTACCTCCATGTGTGATGTCATGCTGATGTTCTACCCAGGTGTAGGCCAGCTTTTGTGGGACAATCATTAGTTCATCTGACAGAGTCCAGGCACCATTTTTCCCCATGTGAGCCCCATCTTGTTGTGCTCATGTATTTTCTTCCTTGGAATAGCAGAGGGGCTCAACACAGAAACTGAAGATAGTATCAGGATAGCTCATGTTGTTTCCAGATTCTGTTTTAAGTCATTTGTCCTCCAGGTGGAGCCCTTAGCTGGCGATTTTGCAGTTTCATCTGCCTTGTGCTTCCCAAGAGTAGTCGTGTCTTTTATTTTCTGGTGCCCTTTGTAATGGATAATGGTGACATATTTAGGTTTCCAAATTGCAGTCAGGAGTTGACAGAATTCATCCTTGTTTTTAATTTGTTTTCCTTCCACTGTGAGAAGTCCAGGTTCCTTGTATAGCGTTCCATGGACATGAACACTGGTGAAAGCACACCTTGAGTCAGTGTAAATGTTTAGTTTCTTTCCTTTTGCTCAGTAGAGAGCTTGCATCAGGGCCCCTAACTTGGCTTGCTGAGCAGACCAGTTCTGAGGAAGAGGCCTGGCTAAGATCACCTCTTCCATGGTAACAACACTATTCAGCTTGACACATCCCATCCTTAAGTGAGCTATGTCTAGCCATGAACAGGGTGTACTTAGCATCAGACAACTGTAAGTCCTGTCAACTTGTGAAAAGTTCATCCATCAGGGCTAGCCAACCAAGCTTAGTGAACAAGAAGGTAGGTGGGTTCAGGGGTTTAGTCACTGGAAAGATGAATCAGGGATTTTCCCAAAGTAGTCCTTGGTAAAAAATGATACAGCTATTTGAGAGCCAAAAATGTCCCCAAAGATGGAGTAGCTCTAAAACAGCATGTGGCCCTTTGAACCGTCAGACTTTTTCCTAAGGTCCATTTGTTAGCTTCCTTAATCAGGAGGACTTTTCTGTCAGTGCTCTTAGGCAGGGAATTCATCCCTTGACTACACAATCTAAGTTCTTTGACAAATATGCAGTAGGCTTCTCCCAAGGGCTGATCTTTTGGATCAGAACCCTCAATGCTACATGTCTTCATTCATTGAAAAACAAGTTAAAAGGTCTGGCCTTGTCAAGAATCCCCAGGGATGGGGCTGTTGATAGTGCTTTTTTATGGTCTGTCAGGCTTCAATTTTCTCTAAAGTCCAATTTAATAGTTGTGTTTCATTTTCCTTCCTGTTAGTATGTCTTATAGGGCTTAGCCTTTTCAATGAATCCAGGTTTTCATAGCCATCAGAATGCTGCAGCCCCCAGAAATTCTCTAAATTGTCTTTTATTTCTAGGTCTTGGGCTATAGCAAATGACTTCCTTTGTCTCTGGGCCGTTATCTGAGTCCTTTTCTTCGGTCAAACCATAGGTAATGCACTTTGGGCTTGCATAGTTGAGCCTTTTTCAGGAGACTTTCTAACCTGTGGCCAGTATGTGGTGAATAAGGGCTTTTGTTCCCTTTCAGCAGTCTGATTTATCTGGGCTGCAGATCAGCAGACCATCTATATACTGTGGCCAGGTGCAGTAGAAATCAGCATGTTGGAAATTGGGCCAGATCAGTGGATAGTGCTTCTCCAAAGAATGTGGGGGAGTTCTTAAAATCTTGTAGGAGATGGGTCCAAGTAAGTTGGCCTTTTTGTTCCATTTCTGTGTCTTCCCACTCAAAGGCAAAAATAGAGTGGCTGATAAGTGCCACCTGTAGACAGAAGAAAGTGTCCTTTAGATCCAACAAGTGAACCAGGCAACATCGAGCGGAGGAAGCCCAGGAGAGTGTAATAGTTGAGAACCACCGAGTGCAGAGCTATGGTGGCAGAACTGATGATACAGAGGTCCTGCACCAGCTGGTAATCTCCACTGGGCTTTTTCACCAGGAGTAGGGGAGTGTGCCAAGATAACTGAGTCTATCAGGATTCCAAACTCTTTCCAGTGAGAGATGTGGGGCTAGATGCCTAGGTGAGCCTCTCTTGCTATTGGGTACTGCTTAACAGCAACAGAGATTGCAGTAGGACAGAGCTTGATAACCAAAGGGGAATGGTTGGTAGCAAATCCTGAGGATGAATCCTCTACCCATACTTTTGGAAACAAGTTCCTTAAAACTTCAGGGTTATGACTATCAGGCATTTCAAGCTGATGTAGATGCCTCTCTTCTTCCAAGGTCACAGTCAGAGTCAAAATAAGGTCAGGGACAATGGACTCAAATGCCAGGGAAGCTGACTGGATTGGAGCAATCTAGCCAAAATAGTTGCTCCCAACTTGGAAATGAGGTCATATCACAGGACAAGCGTAGGACACTCAGGCATACACAAGAATTCATGTTTGACAAAGTGTTCCTCCTTGAAAAGGAGGTCACACCCCAGAAGTTTAGGGCACTCAGGCATGTATAGGAATTCATGTTTGACAAAGTGTCCACCAATCTCAAACGATCTGCTCTGATACAATTTATTTGCAGTGGGGACTCCAGGGGAGACAATGACTTGGTTTCACTGGGAGATCAAGGAAGCAACAGGCTGAGTCACAATTAAATGCTTAGTCCCACTGTCTACCATAAATTCATGGGCTTTCCCCTGATTCTAGCAATGACCACAGGCTCCCAGAGGCCCAGTCTCATAGAGCCTGGTCTGTGCTATTCATTGTCATCAAAGAGAGGGAGGAAAGGTTCAGGCTGAGGTGAGCTTAGATAGTCAGATTTATTGTGTCCCTCAGACAGAAGAGACATTTATCTTTTCAGTGTCCAAACTGTTTACAGTGAGCACATTGGTCAGCTGCTGAGTCATAGGGTCTGCCACCAGTTTTACACTGTGAGATTTGAGGGTCCCCTTTAGATTGTTTGCCCCAGTAGGGCTGGCATTGGTGGGGCACTTCAGGAATAGGTGTCTGTTATGGTTTATACATTGTGTCAACTTGGGGAGTCTAGAGGTTTGGCTGAGTGACTCATCAGGAAGCCAAGGTGCTTATTTTGTACACATCCTGAACCTGTGGAAGAGGAGGGCATGGAGACTGTGTGAGAGCTACATGCCCCCTGGGTGGGGGTAGGCTGTTTACAAGGTAAGGGAAGGAGAGAGGCTGCTTGCAACCATTCCTCCCTTTTGCTCTAGTTGTTTTGCTGTGCTCTGCTGCCATTAACAGTTTGCCCTCTGCCATGTGCCACCCTGCCTCTGAGCCAGCCAAGTATGGCCTGAAACCTCCACAAACTGTAAGCTAAATAAACCTTTCCTTCCTTCATTTTGGGTGTTGGATATTTTATCTCAGCAATGAGAGAAAAGTAACCAAGACAGTGTCCCTAACATTGCCACTGAAGGCTGGCCTTCTGGTGGGCTCTGTGGTCTGCCCCACATTGTTGATCCTTTTTTACCTTCTCTTTGTCTATCAGCATAAGCTTTGGTGGTTATCTGAAGCAACTGCCTAGAATTCATGCCAACAAATTCATTTATCTTTTGGATTTTTCCTCTAATGTTGGAGACTGCTTGTGCAACAAAGGCAGCATTGACCATTTGTTGATTTTTAGGAATGTCAGGGTCAAAGGGTGTATAGACCCAGTAGACTTCATAGACTATCTCATAAAATTTGGCTGGACTTTTACTGGGTTCTTAGGTAACTTCAGTAATTTTAGACATGTGTATTAGCTTTCCACCTCCCTCTTTGAGGCCTGCAAGGAGAGCAATGTGGTATGGATCTTAGGCTTCATATCCTTCTGCTGTATTATAGTCCCAGGTTGGATGCACTCAGAGGAGTATTACATTTACCCAAGTATTCATATCAATCACAATAGAAGGGACTTTTTATTTTAACCAGAACTGGGTCTCCTTTAAAATGTGATGGTGTTCCTCAGGGTTGAACAGAGTCAAAAGCAGTTATGGACAGTCATCCCATGTTGACAGGTAGCTCTGGAAGGTGGGTGTAAGGTCTGTCCTTATTTGGAGCTTCTCTGAGTAAGAGATTATAGTGTTTCCAATTTAGAAGATCAGTGAACCTGAACAGTTAAAAATACATCACAGGTGGTTGGTTGCATGCACCTCCTGAGCTCTGGGATAGACACGAAGTGGCAGCTGAAGGTAGCTTGAGCCTTGAGTTGGGTGGCAGAGGGGGGCAGTGGCTGATAGGGCTGCCAACGTTTCTGTCAACATTGATGGCACCTGATAGGGAATCAACTTGGTGTGCAGGAGGTACATGGGGGATTATTAGCAATGAAGCTGTGAATCTGGGATGGCAGTAGACTGTGGTAAATGTAAGACCTCCAGGCAGAGCCAGGGACTGTGGAGCAGAAGATGGGGCAGGCAGGGAGGGGCTAGTGGTATCAAGAATAGCCCTTGGAGCTAAGGGTCCACTTGTGGATGCTGCTGGAGCAGGGAAAGTTGGTTGTGGCCCTTGAGATTGTGCTGGCAGGAGTTTCTGGGGCCAGCTGGGCAGCTTGTGGCTGTTGAACACAGGAAGGAGCCAGGCCAGACTTGGGGTCTTCTGGTAGAACAGGTGAAAGCATTTCTGGTTTATGCTGAATCTGAGAGCCCCCTAACAATCTTGTGAATTAGTTTCAATGACTAGGATGACCTTTTTGTCTTGTAGGACACAGGTGTGGAGCCAAGGTGGGAGGCTCTGACACAGGCTTAGCCAAGAGTTGATGTAGGGGACCTGATCCAGGTGGCCTTGGGGTTTGAGCAATTTGACTTTGTTCTAAACCTTTGGGATAAAATTGACATTTATGTCCTCTGTGGGGCCCTCAGCAGAGTCTTGGCCATTCTATCCTATAGACAGTGTGGAGCTGTGATGGCTTCACTTTTATTCCGTAGTCCTCTGCCAATTCCTTCTTAAAATTATACACCATCCAGTCTAGGGCTGTGGGTTCTGACTGACTTGATCCCATTCGCACTCCTTTGTGTGTGTAGGATTCCCTTGAAAGGAGTCATGACAGACAATGGTGGGTGCTCCTTAAAAGAGGAATCAAACACTAGTCAGTTCTAACTGCTTCTCTTGTGGGAATGAAAGCCCATCTTGACAATACGCACATCCATAATCCCAGCGCTGGTCATGGACTCCCACTACACGGGGGTGAATCGCCACTTAGCTGCATGACATAACCATGGAGCTGCAGAAATGTGACCCACCCACATTTCATAGCTATGGACCCTGGAGGCATATATCACTGTGGAGCACAGACAGAACTATCTATGGCTTCCATCATCTGTTCACATGCATTCATTCATACAACAGAACCTTAGAGGTTATACATTCCCTTCTTGGTAATCCTGACTAATGAGGGGTGATCAGACCCTCCTTCACTTCAACTGAATGGGACTGAACTGACTTGGGGTACCCACAGGGGCCTTACCTTATCCAGGGGCCAAACAAGATCAGATAGGTATCCTCCCCACTTCTGGGTCTGAAGAGTTGTAAGTGGCAAGCAAGGGAGCTTATCTCCAGGCCTCCAAGGGGACTCTTTGGAATCTCTGAGGACGTACCTTCCCATCAGGGGACTGTAGGGGTCCATGCTCCTTCCACGTGGGCTTCGACTGTTTGACCTAGGTGGTCATCATGGTAAGCTTCCTTGTCGTGGAACCAAATGTTACAGCAAATGCTCCAGCTCACAGCAGGTGCTATGGCAGAACAAGACCAAGAAGCAAGTGGCACCCAAGGTTTGGAGGCTAGTGTACAGCTTGCTCAAGGTCCTGAATGGGATTACTCCCAAAGAGTCAGGCCCCAAATCCTCAGTGTGTAGGGTTTTTATAGGGTTTGTAAGGAAGCAGGAAGTACAAAAGCAGAGTGCTTATTGTTAGTTCATTGGACAGAAAGTTACACAGTTTCACCTTTGCATTTGTTAGGAACAAGCTGGAGGTACATGACTGATCAAGATATAACTTTGGGTTTCACATATTTTACATATAGTGGGAAGAAGATTCTAGGGAAACATAAACTTTGCAGAGAATGGATACTCATCAGAGAACAACAGCTTACTGAAGGGCAGGAGCTCCTGAGTGAGGGCAAGTGTATTTTCTGCTTTTTAGGAAGAAGTTATATTGTCAAAGTGTCCACAATCCAAATCTGATATATAGATTTAATGAAAAGCCAATGAAAATATCAACATTTTTCACAGAAGTAGAAAAAGCAATCCTAAAATGCATATGGAAGTAGGAGAGACACAGAAAAGCAAAAGGGGACAACAACAGCAAAGCAGCAGGCATCACAATACCAGGTTTCGAGATATATTGCTAAACTAAAATGGTAGTGCAGCATGGTACTGACAAAAACAGAGAAGAGGATCAAAGGAAAAGAATGAAGGATAAAAAATTAAAATAAAACACCAGGTGCATTTAGCCATTTGATTTGTGACAAAGGGTCCAAATCCGTAAGTGGAATAAAGTTAGCATTTTTAGCAAATGTTATTGGGAAAACTGGCTCTATACATGCTACAGATTGAATATAAATCTGTATCTGTCACCATGTTCAAAAGGAAAATCCAGATGGACCAAAGACCTACATATTAAAACAGCAACACTCAAGTCTGCTGGAAGATAAAATAGGTAAAACTTTTGAAGATACAGGAATAGGCAAGGATTTTCTGAGAAGAACACAAATTGCACAAAAAATTAAATCCAGAACTTAAAAATGGGACTATATCAAAGAAAAATATTTTTCATGGTACACAAACAAACAAAACAGTGAGAAGACAACCCACAGAATGGGAATAATAATTACAAGCTATTCCTAAAACAGAGTACTAATATGTGGAATATATGAAGAATTCAAACAATTGAAATTAATAGACCTTACTCAGAAGAACAAATGGACAATAAATACATGAAAAAGTTCAACATCATTTGTCATCAGAAAAATGCATATTAAAACAACACTGACAGTCCATCTTACCCTAGAAAAAGTGGCTAATAGCAGGCAATCAAACAATTGCAAATGCTGGCAAAGCTGTGGGGAAAAAAGAAACCCTTCTACATTGTTGGTGGGAACATAAACAAGTAGAACCACTGTGTAAATTCATATGGAGATTCTTTCAGAAACTACAAATTGTCCAGTCATCACAGCTCTTTTCTTCTAAGGTGTCCTCCTCCCAAAATTTAAGGTGTGGTATTACAAGGATATACAAATATTGATGTTTGTAGCACAACAACTCATAATAGCTAAATCTTGGATTAGTCTATATGTCCATCAATAGAGGAAGGGATAAAGGACATGTATTTGTCACCCAGTGCTGAGTGAGGTTTGGGTGTGGGCACTCCATGAGCTGCTGAGACTGTGATTTGGGTCTGGGCTTCACTTGAGCCCTGCCTTCCAGGTAGTCACACACACAATCTGTGAGCACTGTTGGTGCAACCCACTCCTGGATCACCTGTGCAGACTGAACTGACTGGAGAAGCGGAATCAGGCACCCTGTCAGCATGGTTCCCAGCTAAATGCTGCTGAGAGAACCAGGTATTTCTCATCTATTTCCTGGGGGCAAGTGGGTGACTCACAACCCTGCTAAATTACAGTCTGAGTCTCCACCTTCCATGTGCTTGGTGCAGACAGGAGATCCTCACCGAGAAGGCCTGTGAACTTCTCTCACCTGGGTTTGCTCTTGAGCCATCCCTGCACATGCCTAGCATAGAGTGAAGTTTGAGTGTGAGTGCTCCACAAGCTGCTAGCACTGTGGTTCGGGTTTGAACTTCATTTGTGCCTGGCCCTCCAAGAAGTCGCACACACAGAGAGTCAGTGATAGCTGTTTGTGTGGCCTGTGTCTGGATCCTATGTATGTCCTGGACTGACTGGAGACATAGAATCAGGTGGTCTACAAACTGTTGACCCTGCAATTCGTGTCTGGGTTTTGTCTGTATCCTGAACTGCCTGGGGTCACAGGGTCACTGGTCTGGGATAGTGCCACCAGTGCAAATGGATTCTGGGTCACACACATGCCCTGAACTGTGAGGGGGTCACTGGAACAAACCATTTGCCAACAACTGACATCACAGTTCATGTCTCAGACCTGGGAGAACTAGGTACACTTAACCATCTACTGGAAAATCCCAGCATAAGCAGCACATTTCAGCAGACACTGGAGGGCAGGCCTGCCCACCAGGAAACCTAGGGCTACTACCAACCTTTGCTGAACTAAGAGAGAAGAGGGAAACTGAGTATTCTGCCTCTGGCATCAAACATGACAAGGTGAAGGGCTAAAATGCAATCTCAGAACTCAAAACCACTCAGAACAAGTCCAAGAGACACTGACATAGGAGAACTTGGTAAATACATATCTGAAATTGCTGAAATGATAGCAGTGGAAGTAAAGAAACACCTCCATCAGGCCATAGAATAGGTCAGATCAGAAATAATCTCTTAGGCAAAAAATAAAATGACAATAATAATGAAAGAAATACCTCACACATCTAGAGAAGAAACACAAAAAAAGTAGATCAACATAGACAACGGATAGAAATGTTACATGAACAATATAGGAATGAATTAGAATGCATGAAACAGACTCAAAGAGATTTCCAGGAAATCAAAACTTCCATTCAAAGCTTGCAAAACTGCTTGAATGAAGCCGAAGATAGAATTTCAGATCTTGAAGACAGCATGGCAGCTAGCAAATGTGAAAAAGGATCTCTTAAAATCAACAAGGATCCAGGAAAAATCAATTCAACAGTTGCAAGATGAGGCAAAGAGAAATATCAGACTAATAGGAGCCAAGGAATCAGCAGGAGGTGACACAAATGACATGAAAAGAATATTTGCAGAAATAATAGTAGAAAATTTCCCAAGCATGGAAACAAAAACTGACATAGAGATAATGAGGCATATAGAACTCCTACTAGTCATAACCATAATAAAACTATGCCCAGATATATAATAATCAAGATCCTAGATCTCTAGCAAAAGAACAGAATACTAAAAGCTGCTAGAGAAAAGACACAGATCACCTATAAAGGAAAGCACATCAGATCCACATCAGACTTCTCAACATAGACCATCCAATCAAGAAAAGCTTGGAGTGAAGTATTACAGGTCCTAAGACAAAACAGCTATCAACCAAGACTGATGTATCCTGCCAAACTATCCTTCAAGCTTAACAGAGAGATAAAATATTTCCATGAAAAAGAGCAACTGAAGAATTTCATGGGTGGCAAACCATCTTTAAAAAAAGCACTAAAAGACATTCTAGACAGAGAAAAAAATGACTGCAGTTTCAAGAACAACAATAGAAAGCAACCCTCAAGAAGAGCAAGCAAATAAACAGGTAGAAAAAGTAAGAAACCAACAGCAAGTAAATAACATGAGAATGATAAGCCAGCATATACCGGTTATATCCATAAATGTAAATTACCTCAATTCACCAGTCAAAAGAAACAGAGTGGCAGAGTGGATTAAGAAACAAAATCCAACGATATGCTGTATACAGGAAACACATTTTACTAAAAAGGAAATCTATAGACTGAAAGTCAAAGGATGGAAAACAATCCTCCAAGCAACAAGAACACAGAAAAAAGCAGGAGTAGCTATTATGTATGCAGACAATATAAACTTCAAACTGAGCACAATCAAAAGAGATAAAGAAGGTCACTACATACTTGTCAGGGAAAAGTGCAAGAGGAAGAGATAACAATCATAAACATATATGCACTAAATATCGGAGCACCAAACTGCATAAGACAAATCTTTACAGACATGAAAAACCATATAAATAATAACACTATTATAATAGGGGACTTCAACCCCCTTTTGGTACAAAGAGATAGGTCAACTGGACAAAACTCAGCAAAGAACTAACAGATCTGAACCAAAGCTGTGAACAAATGGACTTAGCAGATATATACAGAGTGTTCCACCCCACAATATCAGAATACACACTTTTCTCAGCTGCATATGGGTCCTTCTCTAAAATAGACCACATTCTAGCCCAAAGAGCATACCTACCTAAATGCAAAAGAACTGAAATTATCCCATGCATATTATCTGACCACAATGCAATGAACTGGAAATTAATTACAAAAGGAACTTCAAAAACTCCATAAACACTTGGAAATCAAACAACAACCTCCTGAACAATGAATGGGTCACAGAAGAAATTAAAGAAAAAATTTAAAATACCTACAAACAAATGAAAATGTAGACACAACTTAACAGAATCTGTGGGAGACAATGGAAGCAGTCCTCAGAGGGAAATTTATAGTGGTGAACCCAGACATAAGGAAAACATAAAGAGAACAAATAAATAGTTACACCTAAAACTTTTAGAAAAAGAAGAACAAGTCAAGCCCAAAGCCCAAAGAAAGGCAGATATAAAGATCAGGGCAGAAATTAATGCAATTGAAATGAAGAAAGCCCTACAAAAAATAAATGAATCAAAGAGTTGGTTCTTTGAAAGAATAAATAAAATTGATAAACCTTTAGCCAACCTTATGAAAAGAAGAAAAGAAAGAACTCAAATTCATGCAGTAAGAAATGAAAAGGATGAAATTACTACAGGTTCTACAGAAATTCAGAAGATCATTAATTTCTACTTTGAAAATCTTTACTCCCACAGGATAGAAAACTCAGAAGAAATGGACAGATTCCCAGATATGTCCAAATTACCAAGGTTGAGTAAAGAAGATATAAAAATCCTGTAAAACCCAATATCAATTAATGAGACTGAAAATGTAATTAAAAACTTACTGACAAAGAAAATCCCAGACCCACATGGATTCACAGCAGAATTTTACAAGAAATTCAGAGAAGATTTCATACCAACACTCCTCAAATTCTTTAATGAAATTGAAAAGGAAGAATTCTCCCTAACTCACTTCTGCAGGCAAGTATTATGCTGATACTCAAACCAGAGAAAGACCCAACCAAGAAAGAGAACTACAGACCACTCTCCCTAATGAATATAGACGCAAAGATATTCAATAAAATATTAACAACTAGAATGCAGCAAATCATCAAAAAAATTATACACCACCACCAAGTCAGATTCATGCCAGGAATGCAAGGATGGTTCAATATTCTCAAATCAATTAATGTTATACACCATATCAATAGAGTCAAAGACAGAATCCATATGATCACCTCAATAGATCCAGAAAAAGCTCTTGACGAAGTCCAACATGCATTCATGATAAAAACTCTATAAAAAATAGGAATAGATAGACTTCACCTCAACCCGATCAAAGCCATCTATGAAAAAACAATGGTCAACATCATACTAAATGGACAAAAACTGAAAGCTTTTACTTTAAAATCAGGAACAAGACAAGCATGTCTGCTGTTGCCACTCCTGTTCAACATAGTTCTGGAAGCATTAGCCAGAGACATTAGACAGGAGAGAGAAATAAAATGAATAAGGATAGGGAAAGGAAGAAGTAAAACTATCACTATTTGCAAATGACACGATACTTTATATGGAAGACCCCAAAATTTCTACCAAAGGGCTTATAGATTTGATAAGCAAATTCACTAGGTTAGTTGGATACAAAGTCAACGTTCAAAAATCAATAGCATTCCTGTACACAAACAACAGACTGAGAGAGAAATTAAGGAAACCATACCTTTGACAATAGCATCCAGGAAACTGAAATATTAAGGAATCAATCTAACAAAAGAAGTAAAAGATCTATTCAATGAAAACTACCATTATCTGAAAAAAGAGATCAAAGAGGATTTCAATACATGGAAAAACATTCCTTGCTCATGGTTAGGAAGAACCAACACTGTGAAAATGGCCATACTACCAAAACTGTTGTATAGATTCAATGCAATTCCCATTAAACTACCGTTAGCACACCTCACATATCTAGAGAAATCATTCCCTAAATTCATCTGGAACCAGAAGAGACCCAGAACAGCAAAAGCAATCCTGGGCAGCAAGGACAAGTCAGGTGGAATTACAGTCCCTGACCTGAAATTATACTACAAAGTTACTGCAGTAAAATCAACATGGTACTGGCTAAGAAACAGACCAGAAGATCAAAGGAACAGACTGGAAGACACAGACACAACCACAAACACACTCAGGCATCTAATCTTTGATAAAGGGGCCAAACAAATTCACTGGAAGAATGATAGCCTCTTTAATAAGTGGTGCTGGAGAAATTGGTTTCCACCTGCCAAAGACTGAAAATAGACCCAAGTCTATCACCATGCACCAAATTCAAGTCAAAATGAATCACAGATCTCAATATTAAAGCAGAAAGACTAAATCTATTGAAGAGAGAGTAGGTAAAAATCTTGAAGACATAGGAGTAGGCAGAGAGCTGAACAAATCCAAACTGCCCTTGAAATACTTCAAAAAATCAACTACTGGGATCTCATCCTACTGAAAAGTTTCTGCACATCTAAAGAAATCACCATCAGAGTAAAAAGAAAACCCACAACTTGGGAAAAAAATTTAGCTGACTGTCCCTCAGACAAAGGTCTTCTATCTAAAACATATAAAGAAATAAAAACATCAGCCCCTCCAAATTCAAAGGCCCAATCCAAAAATGGGCAGCTGAGATGAATATACACTTCTTAAATAAAGAAATACAAATGGCAAATAGACACATGAAAAAATGTTCAACATCATTAGTCATTCGGGAAATGCAGATTAAAACAACACTGAGATTTCACCTCACCTCAGTAAGAATGGCTACCATTAAGAAATCAACCAACAACAAATGCTGGCGAGCCTGTGGAGAAACAGGAACTCTTCTCCACTGCTGGTGGGAATGCAGACTGGTGAAACCACTGTGGAAATCTGTTTGGAGACTCCTCAGCAAACTAGGTCTCGAGATCCCTTTCAACCCAGCTATTCCCCTCCTGGGTATTTTCCCAGAAGATCTGAAAACATCATATCTCAGCCATATATGTGCACCCATGTTCATAGTGGTACAATTTGTGATTGCTAAATTGTGGAAGCAACACAAATGTCCATCCACTGAGGACTGGATAAAAAAATTGTGGTACTTTTATATAATGGAGTATTACTCACTTAAAAAGAAAGATAAACTCGAGGTTTTTATAAGTAAATGGTCACAACTACAGACCATATTCATAAGTGAAATATATCAGACCTGAATATGTAAGCAACATATTGTCTGCCTAGTGTAAGAACCAGAAAGAGTGAGTAAAACCTAGGAGGTATGAAAGACATTGTGAAATGTAAGGAAAGTGCTCAAAAGTAATGGGTAACTGGGGTGTGGGAAAGGAGAAAGCAAAGACGGGGAAATTATGTATGTATGTATATACAGGATAGCTACCAGTTTTACTACTCTCTTGTATTGCTTTACTGGAAGAAACAGTTAATGCTTACTGGTTTGATCATTATTGCATGTCTCTACTTGTTTTCCTGAGAAACTACTTTGAAGATATCAATACAAAATACAAGAACCATTGTTAATTTCCTACCACTTTGTCTGTAACTCTATTGTTTGTATTGTTCTTACACTATTTTGTAAATGGATGTCTGTTTGTTAATATGTTTTCTTTCTTAATTTTTTTTTAATATAAAGAGGTATTTTTGCACAATGGAGTACTACTCTGCTATGAAAAAGGATAAATTTGAGTCATTTGTAGTAAAATGGATGCACCTTAAGAGTATAATGTTAAGTGAAGTAAGTCATACACACAACTTAAACATTATATGGTTTCCCTTGTATGAGGCATCCAAAGTATTAATAATGTAAAGAGAAAACAAAAGGTAGTTAATAGGAAACAAAGAGATAGATCCTTCCAAATTGGAAGGGGACCAAGAGATGGGGGATGGAGGAGAGAAAATGGGGAAGTAAAAAGAATTAAGAGCTGTGATATACATGGACCAACTCCCCATGATAAATAAATTATGTACTTCAAACAAGCACTAATAAAAAAATTTAAAGACAATAGATGTGGGCCTTTTAAATATTTTCCTTCTATAGCTGGAACAGCATTAAGCCTTTTCAGCAGAGTGTGTGGGAAGGATACCAGAGGAGGAGGGTTCTCTCTCCAAGGTTCATTGTTTTCTCCTCAGACTCCTGTAGCATGTGGCTTATCCGGGCTTATTTCTGCAGCTAGACGTTTCCCAATTACCCGCCTTACCAGTGCTTCATCAGAAGTTCATCTTCCTGTGAATGACTCCTCTCATCCCCTTGTAAAGCTCACAGCACCAATTTATGAGGCCTTTGCTTGCTCATTAGAGATAAGATTCTCAGACAGTTTTACAAACACAGCACCTTAGAGCAACTCTGTTATGCAGGAACCCATAGCTGTATTTTCTACTACATATACTACTATGTCAACATAGCCCTTATATTCTTTCTTCATTTTAAAGAAAAAAAACAATAACAACAATAAAAACAATACAGGATTTCAAAACCAGATGATAAGAAATTAACAATGGTTATTATATTACATATTGTTATCTTCAACGGAGTTGTTCAGATTACCAGGTATAAGAATGCAAGATTGAGCTAAAAATTAAAGAGAATATAAAATTATAAAAAACATTATAAATGATACAGAGCTCCACTAGATAAGATGGTAGGAATTCAACAATGGTTGTTATATTTCATGTTGTTGCCTTCAGATTAGTTGTTCAGATTACCAAATATGAACATATAAAATTGGTCAAAAAATTAAGCGTTAACTGTTCCTTTCAATAAACCAATAGAAATCAGCAGTAGAATTATTCCAGCCATCCTTCTATGTACATATGTAGTTTTCCGTCCATCTTTTCTCCTTTCCCTCATTCCAGTTGTTCCTTTCCTTTGAGCAGTTTCTTTCCCTTTCACAATTTCTATTGTACCCTTTGGGTTTTATTTACTCTTTCAGCTTCTTACACTAGGAGGCAATATGATGTTTACACATGCAGATCTGATTTATTTCTCTTATGAGTACAGTCTCCAGTTGCATCCATTTACCTATAAAAGCCTGGAGTTTATCTTATTTTTTAGCTGAGTAATACTCCATTGTATAAAAATACCACATCCTTTTCATCCATTCCTCAGCTAATGAGCGTTTGTGTTGTTTACAAGATTTAACTATGACAAATTGTGCTGCTATAAACATGGGTGCACATATATTGCTGTGGTATGGTGTTTTTAATTCTTCTGGGAAGATACCCAGAAGATGGGATAGCTGGGAGGAATCTCCACACTGATTTTCACAGTGATTTCACCAATCTACACTCTTACCAGCAGTTGGAGAAGGGTTCCTTTTTCCCCACAACCCCTCCAGGAATTTTACTGATTGATTTCTTGATCATGGCCATTCTTTCTTGGGTGAGAAGGAATCTCAGTGTTGTTTTAACTTCCATTTCTTGAATTACCAGTGATGTTGAACATCTTTTCATATATTTTTTGTCATTGTATTTCTTCATCTGAGAGGTATGCATTCACCTCGGATGCCCATTTTTGGACTGGCTCTTTCAATTTGGGGGACCAGATTTTTAAAAATTATTTATGTGTTGTAGGTAGAAGTTGTTTGTCAGAAGATCAGTTGGTTAAATATTTTTCTCAATAAGTGGGGTTTTTCTTAACCTTGTTGGTGATTTCTTTTCTTGTGTAAAAACTTTTCAGGAAGATGCAATACCAGTTGTGGGTTCTTTGAAGTGTTCCCAAGCTGTTTAGTGTTTTTTCACTAATTTTTTCTCTACCCTGAATTCTTCAAGATTTCTACCTAATTTCTCTACCAGTGGATTTAATGTTTGTATTTTAATATTTAGATATTTGATACATTTTGACTTTAGTTTAGTGCACGGTGGGAGACATGTATCTCATTTTAGTATTCAGCATGTGGAAAGCAAGTTTTTCCCAGTGTTATTTATTAAAGAGGCTATATTAATTCCGGTGAACATTTTTGGCCCCTTTGTCAAAGGAAAAGTGGCTGAGTGTGTTTGTGGTTATGTCTACATCTTCTCTTCTGTCCTGTTGATCCTCAGATCTTTTTTTGCAAGTACCATGCTCATTTTTATCACTGTAGCTTTGTAGTATTATTTCAAGTCAGAGATTTCGGTGCCTTCTCCCTTTCCTTTGTTGCCCTGGAATGTTTTTGCTATTCTAAGCCTCTTCTGGTTCCAAGTGAATTTTAGGACTATTTTCTCTAGATCTGTGTGGTATACTAATGGTATTTTAATTGGTATTGCATTGAATCTGTACAATAATTTTGGGCGTGTGGTCATTTTCACAATGTTGGTTATTCCTCTCCATGAGAAAGGACTATCTTTCTATTTTCAGATATCTTCTTTTATCTCTTTTTTCAGAGTACTGTAATTTTCACTGTATAGGTGTGTTTTACTTCCTTTGTTACATTGATTACTAAGTATTTCCTGATAGATTACTAAGTATTTCTTTTTTGGTATGCATTGTGAAAACCATTGTTTCCCTAATTTCTTTCTCAGTGTGTTTGTTGTTTGTATCGGGAATGTTATTGCTTTTAGAGTGTTGACATTGGATCCAGCTACACCACTGATTTGGCTATTAAATCTAAAAGTATTTTGATGAGGATTTGGGGGTCTTCTATGTAGAGTATTATGTCATCTGCAAATAATCATAATTTAACTTCTTTCTTTCCTATTCTTATTATTTTTCTAATTGCTATTTAAAAATTTTCTAATTTCTATTTCTAACTGCTCTGGCTAATATTTCCTTAAATATAATGAATAATAATGAACACTGTCTTGTTCCTCCTGATTTTAGAGTGAAAATTCGCAGTTTTTGATCACTTAGTACAATGTTAGCTGTTTGTTTGTCATAAATGGCTCTTAACAGATTGAGATAAAGACCACCTATTTCAAATTTAGCATTTTTTTATCATGAATGAACATTGGACTTTGTCAAATATTTTTGTGTTTATTGAGATAATCATGTGATTTTTGTCTTTATCTCTGTCAGTATGGTGTTTGATTTATTGATTTGTGCATGTTGAACTACAATGGTAAACCAAAGCACCAGAATGACACCCAGGATTTGGAGACAGGTTTATTTTGTTGATGGGCACTGATGGGAAACACTTTCAAAATACCAAGCCCTGATCTCTTGTAGTCTAGGACTTACGTGGGATAAGCAAATAGAAAGTACAGAGGCAAAATTCCTTGTCAGTTGGGGATTGGTTTATACAATGTGCATCATAGTGACTAGTTACGCATCACAGTAACCAGCTAATTCTAAAATAGACCATATACCAGAACATAGATCATGCTTAAGTAAATGCATAGGAATTCAAATTATTCTATGAATAGTATCTCACCACAGTGCTATGAAATTGGAAATCAAAGCCAAAAGAAAGCACAAGAACTTCCTAAACATGTGGAAATTAAATAGCACCCTCCTGAAGAAACAATGGGTTACAGATGAAATTGAAAAAGAAATTATACAGTTCATACAATTAAATGTTAATGACAGCGCAGCATACCAAGACTTATCACACATGATGAAAGCAGCCCAAAGAGGAAAATTTATAGCCATGAACACCCATATCAGGAAAATAGAGCAAGCACAAATAAACAACTTAATGCTGAAACTCAAACTTATAGAAAAAGAGCAGACTACGCCAAAAGCTCATATGAGGGAAGGAGTTATAAGGATCAGAGCAGAAATTAATGCATTGGAGATTAAAATACAATACAAAGAATCAATGAATCAAAGAGTTTGTTCTTTGAAAGATTAAACAAAGTCAACAAATCCTTAGTCAATCTTATCCAGGAGGACCTGGGGATATAGCTCAGTGGAATAAGTGATTGCCTCGCAAGCGCAGCGTCCTGAGTTCAATCCCCAGTACCGCCAAAAAAAAAAAAAAAAAAAAAAAAAAAAAAAAAAAAAAAAAAAAAAAAAAAAAAAAAAAAAAAAAAAAAAAAAAAAAACCAAAGAAAATGAAAAAAAAAATCTTATCCAGGAAAGGAAAGAAAACACTCAAATCCATTCAATTTGGAATGAAAATGGTGAAGTCATGACACTCTGCAGAAATCTAGAAGATTATCTAGACCTACTTTGAAAACTTGTACTCTAATAAAATGGAAAATGTGAAAGAAACGGATATATTTCTTCTGAATACATACAAAACCAAAGCTGAATCAAGAAGGTATAAAAATCCAAAATAAATCAATAACAATAAAATTAAAGATATAATTAAAAACCTACCAACAAAGAAAAGTCCAGGCCCTAAAGGGGTCACTGCACACTTCTACAAGAAATTTAGAGAAGACTTAATACCACTACTTCTCAAACTCTTTAATGAAATTGAAAAGGAATCAGTACTCCCAAATTCATTCCTGGAAGCAAGCATTACCTTGGTACCAAAACCTGAGAAAGACCCAACTAAGAAAGAGAAGTAAAGGCCAATCTCCCTAATGAACATAGATGCAAAAATCCTTTGTAAGGAACTGGCAAGCAGAATGCAGCAAATCATCAACAAGCTTATACACCATAACCAAATGGGATTCATACCAGGGATGCAAGGATGGTTCAGTGTACATAAATCAATATATGTAATAGATGCAGAAAAAGCTTTTGAAAAAAAATCCAGCACCTATTCATGATTTTAAAAAACCCTACAGAAAATTGGATTAGATTATCTTTATCCCAATCTGATAAAAGCCGTCTATGATAGACCAACAGCCAACATCATACTAAATGGACAAAAATCAAAAGCTTTCACTCTAAAATCAGGAATAAGACAAGGATGTCCACTGTCTCCACTCTTATTCAACATAGTCCTGGAAACTTTAGGCAGAGCAATTAGACAACAGAAAGAAATAAAAGGAATAACGATAGGAAAGGAAGAAGCAAAATTATCATTATTTGTAGATAATATGATACTCTACATAGAAGACCCCAAAATTCCACTAAAATCTGCTAGATTTAATAAGCAAATTCAGCAGCATAATTGGATACAAAGTCAACACTCAAAAATTAATGACTTTTCTGTACATGAATAACAAACTCATTGAGAGTGAAATTAGAGAAACTACAGCATTCATGATAGCACCCAAAAAAACGAAATACCTAGGAATCAGTTTAACAAAGGATGTAAAAGACCTCAACATTGAAAACTACAGTACTAAGGAGATTGAAGCGGATATCAGAAAAGGTATCCCTTGCTCTTAGGCAGGAAGAACCAATATAGTGAAAATAGCTATATTTCCAAAATTGTTATACAGATTTAATGCAATTTGGATCAAAATTCCAACAGCATATCTCACAGAAGTAGAAAAAACAATCCTAAAATTCACTTGGAACCAGAAGAGACATAGAATAGCAAAGCCAGTTGTGGGCAACAAGGTCAAGGCAAGGTGAATCATAATCCTTGACTTAGAATTATAATATAAAGCTAGAGAAATAAAAACAGCATGTTACTGGGGGAAAAAACAGACCCAAAGATCAATGGAACAGACTAGAAGATGTAGAAACAACTACAGACATATTCAGCCACCTTATCTTCGACAAAGGGGCCAAACATATTCACTGGGAAAAAGATAGATTCTTTAATAAATGGTGCTGGAGAAACTGGCTCTGCATATTCTGAAGATTAAAACTGGACCCATATCTTTCACCATGCACTAAGCTAAATTCAAAATAGAACAAATCTAAATATTAAGACAGAAACATTAAACCTGCTGGAAGATGGAATAGATAAAACCATTCATGATATTGGTGTAGATTTTATGAATAAAGATTTTATGAATAAAACTCCAATTCACAGAAGCTATCACAACAAATCAGCAACTGGGATCGCATCTTATTAAAAAGCTTTTGCACAGCAAAAGAAACCACCAATAGCATGAAAAGATGAATCAGAATGTGGGAAAAAATGTTTGCCAGATGTACCTCAGAGAAAGGTTTAATATCGAGAATTTATAAAGAACCAAAAAAAATCAGACCTCCCAAGTTTAAAGACCCTATCCAAAAATGGGCATCTGAGATGAATACACGCTTCTCAGATGAAGAAGTATAAATGGAAAATAAATATATGGAAAAAATGTTCAACATCACTGGTCATTTGAGAGATGCAAATTAAAAAACACTGAGATCCCATCCTACCCCAGGAATAATAGCTGTTATCAAGAAATCAACCAGTAACAAATGCTGGAAGGCCTGTAAGTAAAAAGGAACTCTTCTCCACTGTTAGTGAGAATGTAGACTGGTACAATCACTGTGGAAATCAGTATGGAGATCCCTCAAAAATCTAAGGTTACAGATCCCATTTGACCCAGCCTTTCTAGGTATCTTGCCAGAAGAATTAAAACTATTGTACCACAGTGATATATGTGCACCCATGTTTATAGCACCACAATTTGTAATTGGTAGATCTTGGAAACAACCAAAATGCTCATCAGCTGAGCAATAGATAAAAAGATATCGTCTTTTTATACAATGGAGTATTTCTCAGCCATAAAGAATAAACTGGAGACTATTATAGGTAAATGGATGCAATTTAAGACCATACTCATAGGTAAAATAAACCAGATGCATATTGTTTCCCTAGTGGGAGAAGCTGAAACAGTAAATATGATCCAAAATGTACAGTAGGTATTGCAAAATGGGAGGAAACTTCAAAAAGAAAGAAAAACTGGTTTGGGGAATGAAAAGAAGAAGGAGGAGAAATGTGAGAGAAAAAATACATATATACACAAAAGATAGTTAAAACAGTTATACAACTAGTTTTTCTCAGTTCATTGAAAAGACAGGTTTGTGGTAATATTGTCTGGACAATTAAATGTTGCTATGTGTTAACCATTGTTACCCTTGTATCACATTGTTCTGCAAATTTTGTTTCGTTTTGTTTTGTGGCATATTTTTTTCTTTAAAAGAAAAAAGAAAAGGGCCTGAATCCTAGGTGGATTGTTTGGTGAAATGTCATGAGCGGGGTACATTAGTAACAAATTCTCAGTTAAGGAAGTGGAGCAGCACAAGGACCCAGAATAAATCAGTATGCAACTTCCTCATTGCCCTTCTCTTTCTCCAGCAAGAATATTACCTCTGCCCTCCGTTAGTGGTGTTGTCCTTGGCTCACTCCCAGTGCTGTGTGGTATGCCATTGTGTGTCATCCCACTTGGTCTGGGAGAATGGCCATCAAAGTTCATGTCCTAATTCTGCTGAGTTGTGAACACATACAGTCATGTTCCAAAGGGAAAGAAAGTTTGAATGTAGGCAAAAAGTTGCTAGATAGCTAACCTCCAAATTCTGGGGCACTCAGTGCAATCACAAAAGCTCTGAAATGTGGAGAAGGGCTGAACATGATGGTGCATGACTGAAGTCCAGTGTGGAAAGCTGAGGCAGTAGGATTTGAAATTTGATGTCAGCCTGAGCAATTTAGTTAGACTGTGTCCGAATTTGAAATTTAAAGAAGGGCTGGGGATGTAGCTGAAATCAATCCCCATTGCTGGGGGAAAAAAAAGTGAAAGAAGAAGTCTGAGAAAGAACAAATGAAATGACAGTAGGAGATGGACTTGACTGAGCATTTCTGGCTAGAGATGGATGAGGAGGTGGTACTAGAACTCCTCAGATACATGTAGCTCTGTAGCTGTGGTACCCATCAATACACCTTCAACCCTGCAAGCAGTTTCTTCCAGCTCACATTTATATTGTCTGTCTATCTATGGATACAGACATCTAAAATAGGGAATTGGCTCATGTGAGTAGAGAGGCTAAGAAGACCCAGCTCTACAATCAGCCACTGGAGACCCAAGAGACACACTGTGGTATTGCAGCCCAGAAGGCAGCAGGCTGGAGACCTGAGAAGAGCTGATGTGTTTGTTTGTGTCCCATGGCACGAAAAGATGCATGTCCCAGCTCTGGGTGATCAGGCAAAGGGTCCTCTCAAACTCAACCTTTTAGTTTCATTCAGACCTGCAGTTGATTGTATTAGATCTGCACACAGAGGGAGGACCACCTGCTTTGCTCAGTCTGCCAATTAAAATATTCATCTCACCCAGAAATACCCTCACAGACACATGTAGGATTATGTTTGGCCAAATATCCAGGCATCTCACCGCCCAGTTAGATGGCTACATACAATTAACTGCCCCCAAAATAAACTACTTTCTTAATGCAAGAAATATGAGAAGCTGGGAAAGTCCACAAACTAGATTCTGTCCCAGAGGATCTCAGCCACTCTGCTGATACCTTGATTTAAGCCCTGTCAAACGCACTTTGGATAGTTCTGACCTTCAAAACTGGAAGATGATTTGTTAGTATTGTTTAAGTTGCTAAGTTTGTGGCAATTTTGTTTTGCACCAATAGGAAGCTAATATAAACCATTAGGTATGAGGCCAGAAATGTTTTTTAAAAATGTCTTCATCAGGAATGATTTTTGTATGTTGAGTTCATTCTTTCACATTTATCTCATGAAAGACTTTTGGATTTAGTAAGTACTTTTGATCATTTAGTGAGACAATCGTATGGTTTTGTCCTACATTCCATAGTTTTGGTGTACTATATTATTGAATTTAGCATGGTAAACCACCTTACATTTGTAAAACTATCTTTTTTAGCAATGCTTTATAGTTTTTCATAAGTTGTTAGACTTTAGTTGCTAGTATTTTGGTGAGAATTCTCGTATCAATGTCCATATGGATTATTAATTTTTACTTTTGTTGTGATTTTTTCTATTATTAGCTTATTTTTAGATTTATGGAATGAATCAAGAGGTGTTCCTCCTGTTCTAGTTCTAAAAGGAGTTCATACAGCATTGGAATTAATTATTAAATACTTGGCAGAATGCACTAATGGTGTTTACTTTCCCCAATGTCATACTTGAATTTTGGTGAACTCCTTGGAGTTCTAGAATGATATTTTCTAAATATAGCAAGTTTTCAACCATTACTTCTTTGAATTTTTTTTGTTTTTCTTGCTTTTCTTCTTCTGATACTCCTTTTAAGTATGTGTGCCTATAGCGCTGTGTCACATTCTTCTTGGAGACTGCTTAACTTCCTTCAGTGATTTCCCCACTGATCTTTGAATGCACACTTTCTCCATACTATCAAGTTTATTATTCTTTTCTGTGGTACTGAGACCGAAACCAATGTCCTGCAAACTTTGTATAAGCACTCCACCAGTGAGATACATCCCAAATTCTTTTTATTTTTATTTTGAGACAGACTTGCTGAGTTTCTCAGGCTGCCCTTAAGCTTATGACCCTCTTGCCTCAGCCTCCTGAGTAGCTGGGACCACAGGCATGCACCATCATGCCTGGCTTAAGTATATGTGTTCTCTCTTAAAGTTCAAGCCTGTTATTGGTTCTTTGTAGTGAATATTTGATTTTTCTAACTGTACCTTCCAAGTCTTTATTTTCAATTTAGTTTACTTTTTAAGCTGTAATTTCTATTTCTTTATTCATATTCTCTACTGGATGAAGCTTATCACCACACTTTCCTTATTAAAGCATGGTCTTATTTAGCTTTTAAAAACATTTATAATAGCTGTTTTGAAGTCTTGTTATTTCAGTTATCTTGGCCCCTTCAATGGCAATTTCTGTTGCATATGTATCTTTTTTCCTTTGTATAGATTCCATATTCATGTTTCTTTGTAAATCTCATAGTTTTTGGTTGTTAAAATAAGATTTTTAGATACTATATAATTGCAAGTCTGGTTTTGAGGTTTTTTTTGTTTTTTTTTTTGAGACAGGATGTCAATGTGTAGCGCAAGCTTGCTTGTAACTCAGGATTGCTCTGACTCAGCCTCCCAGCCGTGGGAAATGTAGGTGCACAACACAACACCTACCTTATATAGCAATGCTTGATACCAATTCCTCCCAGCCCTTGTTGGTGCTTATTGTTTATGTTGCTTTATTTGTTCAGTGATTGGATGGAATGTTTCAGTATAGTCTATTTGCCTCACATGTGATGCTTCCACTGTTTGCTCAGAAGGGGAGTTTACAATCACCTTAAGGTGATAAAGTTTTCAGCAGCCTTTGACTTCCTCCCTGCCTGGTGTCTCTGTTGTCTTTCTGTTGGTATTACACCAAGGTCTTCACTTCCAGTAACTGCAAGCTAACTGCTCTACCATTTTCAGCAAAACTTGAGGTAAAATTTCTCTATTAGATTACGCAGATTCAGCTTCTGTAGTATGAATTGCTTTGCTAGCACCAAGTGCCTTCCTGACATGGAGGCCAATCTCATTTGGACCTCTTGGGTGGTTTCTTTTCAGAGTTCTTCCAGCAGAACATATCCCTATGAATTACTGTCTTTCCTTATTAACAAAGAGGATAGATTTCCACAAAAGTCATGTGTGTTACTTTTTTTCAAACCATGTGGTGCAGAAGGAGACCATCACTTTTGTCCAGGCAGGGAGGCACAGTGAGCCCTTTCCAGCAAGATCTGGTTACAGCCCTTCAGGGTTGCAAATGATGTCTTTTTTCAGTTCTCAGTCTCAGCCCCAGGGATAGTGGTTGATCCTTTTATCTATCCTTCCTATGTTCTTTTTATCTCTTTTCCTTCTTACTGACCAATTCCTTTTGCTCCAGTACTGTGTTATAGTTCATAACCCCTTTGTGTTTAATGTTTTCTCCCACACTGCAGGAGCTGGATGGCAAGCAAAGTCCACATACTGTGGAAGCCTCCCGAGTTAAGACCTGGACCAAACAGCAGAACCTTTCTCTGCTGCAATATCTCTCCATTCCTCTTCCCTGACAAATCTTTGGTGCCAACAAATGTAGCAAATCATGGAAACTTCCAATTTGAATTCTCAGAGTGGGAAGCAATTGTGTATTTGTAAATTTGAGATATTATAGTGATAACCAGCAAAAACTCTAGTGTGCATCCATAGCAGAAATGTTGAAGAGTCCTGATACACTGATGCATGGAATAGTGAATTAGAATGAGGACAAATGCACTTATGTGCACAGCATGGGAGAGTCTCATAAACAGTGTTGAATAAAAGATCCAGGCAGAAACAACACTCTCTGGGTCGTTCCACTATGTAAAATTCAAAACCCAGCAAAATGAGTGGTGGCTGTTAGATGAAGGAGGCCAGCACCCTTTTGTGTGTGTGTAACAGGGGTGGTGTTTGTGACGGAGAAAAGACATCAGAGATGCGCTATATTGTGATCTTTGTGAAGATCAAATAACCCCTGGGATATCCCAAATGACCCCTGCAGGGCAGGATGGTTTCTCCTGGCCCCTGAAGGGCTTAGGGAGCAGGTCTCCAGCTCCCTCTGCCCAGCTGATATCTGAGTGATCAGATCAGGCCACTGTGTCAGGTATGGCACAGAAAACGTGGGTGGAGGCAGAGTCCATATAACCTGCTGTGTCCCCTTCACACACAATGTCAGCCTGGTTCTCAGAGGCCATTGGCCTCAAAAAAAAAAAGGGCAGTCATGCTGCTTGTGCTACTGCTGGGTCTACTGGTCTTTCACCTGGGGCTCTGTGTCTGGGCCATCTTTAAGCATTTCCTCACCACAGATGTCCCCTCGGCCTTGCAACATCCAGGGAAGATGAGAGTTCTGCATTGCTCCTTCCTGTATTTGGCCACTTTGGTGAGTTTCCTCTCAGGCCACAGCATGATTTGGGGGTGCTGTGACTGTACCTTTCCTCTCCCACCTGCTTCAATCTCCCTTCTCTTTGCAGATTCCCCCAAGACAGGGTTTACCGCACACTTTTGTCTCTGCTAGTTTGTCTCTCTCCTTCCATCTTTCTTTCCTTTGGTCCCTCCTTCCTTCCCTTTTTCCTCTCATCTCTCTGTTCTTCCTTTTGCTTACTCCCCGCTTGAGTTTCTCCTTCCTTTCTCTTCCCTGCTTCCTTCAATATCTCTCCCTGCTTTTCTTCCTGTATTCCTTCATTTCTTCATTCTTTATTTTTCATACTTTTATCTCCCCTCTCCCTTTTTTCTCTTTCCTTCATTTTCCCTTCAATCTTTCCTTCTTTTCTTCCTTTGTCCTTCCTTCCATGCTTCCTTCCTTCATCCCTGCTTTGTGCTTTCCCCTCTGCCCTTTTCCCCTTCTTTCCTGCCTTCTTTGCTTCCTTCTCTCCTTTCTGCTTACTTTCATTCCCTTCTTCCCTACTTTTCTGCCCTCTCCTCTTTCATTCTTTTCCTTTCTTTCATCATTTCCACTCTTCCCGCTCTTTCTCTTTTTTCCCTTTCTCCTTTTCTTCCTCCCTTGCATGCTTCATATTTCTTTCTCTTTTTCCTTGCATTCTGTGTTCCCGCACCCCTTTCCCCCTTCATTCTCTCTTGGCCACCCCCTGCTTCCTCTATCTCTCTCTGATTTTCTCCCTTACTTTCATAAGCATCAAATATTCGTGCAGCATCAACTAGCAAGCTCTTCTCTGAGAACTGAACAAGTTTCAGACCCATTCCCTGAACATCAAGGTTTTGACGGGTTCTGACACCTCCTTTAAAAAAGCTTCCTTCTCCCTCAATGCACTTACCTGATCTCAGATGTTTGTCCTTTTTACCCACCTTCCTCAAAATGTAGTAAGTATATTTGAAGTACCTTGAAGGCAGGAACTACAATATTCAGCCTTTTGTACCTGCACCCAAGCACAGGGCCAGGCATGTCATTGGTACTATCTGTTGATGAAATCATAAATAGGGTCAGGTAGCATTTCATTATGGCTCAATCAGCCAGGCCTTGAGGAGAGATTTGGTGTGGGATGGTGGTAGTAAGCCAGCACCTGTAACAACCCAGGAGATTTTTGTAATAGGCTAACCACTTCAGTTAATCCTAATGTCCCAACCATGGGGACCTAGACGTGGCCAAACACCTCACACTGATTACCTCTGAGGGCAGCAGTGAAAGAGGTCAAGCTAAGAAGCATCGACTAGACTCAGACAGATAACGTATGTCTCCTCACACTGCATCTCACTAGCTGTGTGATCAGGGGCCACTGGAAAACCCCTTTACTCTCAGTTTGATCTGTGAAATGAGGAGGATGGTATCTGACTCAGCAGGTTGACAAAAACATTAGATGGCATATTATAGGGATTAAAGGGTTTTGGATTGTTTGGCCAAAAAAGAAAAAAAAAGAAAGAAAGAAATCAGGAATTCTGTCCCTGGACAATTGATGGAGTTTTTCACCATAGGCCTGGATCCCTTCAAGTCTGAGCTCCACCATTCACCAACTTAGAAGCCTTGGAAATTAGCATCTCTGAGCTTCAGTGTCTCTCTCTGAATCTCTGTGAGCAGCCCCCAGCAGCTATCGACCCTGGATGCTATTTGTGGGCTGCTGCTGAAGAGGAAAGCTAAAGGTTGGGAAAGACTCATTTCTCAGGCTCCTTGGATATCTGGGTCCTTTGTTTCTAGTCTTTTGTCCCTAGGCTACCCTGTCATTTACCGTTTCAAAATAAACCCAGAATATGAAGTCAGTGGAAGAGACCATCCAACATAACAATGCACTTTGTGCCTGAATTATTTTACTTTCTATCCATACTTCAAAAAGTATTCAGGCATTGGCTTCTTTATAAGTAGAATAAGCATGTTTATAAACATACTTGGCTAACACATGGGGTGACTGACAAATATGGAGAACGATTAAACTATAAAATTAATACACTAAATGACACACTTCCATTAATGCCCCCTGCACACACACACTCAGATGCTCCCCTTTATGTTGCACTTGTTCACATCATCATCACTGCCCTTTCTGGAAGACTTCTTTTGTGAACGTCTTTACATGGTGTCATGAAAACTACAGTGAGTGCAGCTGTCCAGTGCCATCGAACGCACACACAGGCCCATGAAATGTTACCGAGTGTCCTCGCCCATCTTACTCACTGGATGGCACTAGGGGACTTCTGGCTCATCTCCAAGGTAAAAAAGACCAGGACAGGTAAACATTTTGAGTCAATTCAGGAAACCTAGGCAAACCCAACAGCAAAATTGGACACTCCTGAAAGATACTTCCAGAACTGGTTCAGAACAAGGCGAGCATGATAGGGTAAATGTAAAGTGTGGGGCAGTATTTTCAAGAGAGTTAATGGCAGTGTGCCTTACTGGTGATAAAATTTTAAGAATTTATACACACATTATAATTTAATCACCCCTGATATGTAGCCTTCTCTCATTACTACACACCCTGCTTGGCTCCCAACCCAATTCCCCAAATGAGCACATGACTCTTTTCTGCTGAACACACACACAGCTCCGGCACCCCCCACCTCAGAGCTCTGGGTGTGCAGTCCTGAGTGCAGAAACAGGTGACCTAGCAGCTTTGCTGTTGCTGGCTGAGGAGTGCCCAGAAGAGCACCAAGGAGAGCAAGGACAGCAGCAGGCACCTTGGATGGCTGACTTTCTTCAATTCAGTGTACTTTTCCCTCTCTCACACAAACTCAGCTGCCACTTTGACAAATTTACCCCACATAAGGCTCTAACAATACCACAGAGCAGGCAGTTTCTAAACAGGAGGATTAGTTTGGCTCAAAGTTGTGGAAGTGGGAGGGCCAAGGAGCCTGGCACCAGCAATAGGTGTGGCATGGCACCTTGCCTCACCCCTTGGCAGAAAGGCAAGGGTATGTGTGTTTGCAACTGGGCAGAACTCATTCTACTGGCAGGATCCCAACCCAGAGAGAACTCACCTGCTCCCAACTCAGGGAATGGAACCCATCTGGCTGGCAAACTGCCTATTCACCTAGGTAAAGTCTCACCTCTTAATATTGTTACAGTAGGGACAAAATTTCAACATGAGCCTTGGAGGAGACAAACACAAGAGCCCGGTTTCCTCCATGAACATAGCCCAGAGCCCACAGAAATGCAGTGAGCACTCTGTACATGCGGGAAGGGGAAGGGAAACATGAGAAGCTGTTGTGATGAGTGAGACCTGCCTCCCAGACCCTAACCTTCCCTCCATGTCACCTTCCTCTTGTCTCCAACAGGCAAACATATTAGAAAAGATGAGAATTTGCTCTCTTCCCAAATTTGTCCGCTTTTTACAAGACATAGTATTCACAAAGCAGAAGGACCCTAAAGTGGTGGTGACTGACCACCACTTTGGAACCATCCCTGTGAGGCTGTTCCAGCCCAAGGCAATGTCCTGCAGCCCCCGTCGAGGGATCATTTTCTACCATGGAGGAGGCGCAGTGTTGGGCGGCCTGGGTAAGGAGCTTCCCCACGGTATGGGAGAGGAAAAATGGCCACGGGATAAGCAAAACTTTGTTCAAGTTCCCAGGTAACACACATGCAGTGAGTTAAAGGAATCTTTCAGGGGAGCACAGAGAGAGTGTTAGGGACTCATTTCCCTTGAGAGAAATGTTGTCATCAAAACTCATTCTACTGGCAGGATCCCAACCCTGAGATAACTCACCTGCTCCCAACATAGGGAATGGAATCCATTTGGAATCCAAAACTCATTTCCCTTGAGGGAAATGTTAGAAAATAGTTTAGGGCCCTGGACAGCACAATGTCTGTTCACTTCTTCTCTCCCCAAGCACACCCACGCACACAGGCCTGTCCTTTCTGGGCCACAGCGACCTCAGGCTCACACGGTGTGCTCAGGTCAGCAGGTCCATCCCACTTTCTCTCGCCCACCTCCTCCGTTTCTGCAGGAGCTCCTTGCTTCTGTTTCTCTGTGCTTGCAGCTCACTTAGCCTCAAATGCTGTCTCCAGTGTTGGGTGCGGATCTCAGGGGTAGGAAGCTTACCTAGCGTGAATGAGGTTCTGGCTGACATCCCCAAGAGTGAAAAAAAAAATGTCCACATCACAACTTTGCATGGGTCAGCCTTTCAGGGTGATCACACTCCACATCCTTCTCAAACCCTCACCCACTCTGCACCAGGCTCCATCCTCGTGAAACATCTCTGTAGCGCTTGTCAAAAGCCGACGTGATCTTGCTCCTCCTGTGTTTGCCTTTACTGTCTGTTCATCCCAGCTTAGAATGTGAACTGCAAGAGTGCAGGGAAAACTGCTAGTGTCTCTGCCAGTGGGCTCTCAGTGCTTAGCTGAAGGGTTTCTTATTTGATGGAATGAATGAATAATGAGGTGAATGGATCAGGGAACGGCTGCATACGTGGGTGAGTTTGCAGATGTACAGATGGATGGGTGTGTGCTCACGTACATCCATGGGTGCATGGAGACATCTTGAAATTTAACTGAAAACACATCCATCCCAGTGCCCATCCTCATGAGCACTCTTCCTTCCCAGAAGCCCCTAGGGACACCTCCCTCAGATGCTCTCCAGTGTTGAGCGAGAATGTAATTTCCAAAGGTAAAAGCAGGGATGGGTCAACAAATATTTATTGAGGACGAACTCAGTGTTACACCATTTTCAGGCACAGTAGACATAGATGAGAACAAGAGAGGCCCAACCCCACCAGTATGTGCCTGTCAGTCAGTGAGGGACCTGAGCAATGCTGTCCATTTCAATAAGTGGGTAGTTCTGTGTGTTGATATCTCAGAATGCTAGAATAGAGAGTGACCCAGACTCATTGCAATTAAATCCCTGTAATCGGATCAAGTGTCTTTGGGAAGGTGGTATTTGAGCCCATGGCCAGAATATGAGGACAGACAGTTAGACAGTGAGCAAAGAGGGCGTTGTGAGCCAAGGGGGGACATGGTGCAGCCCAAGGAGGCAGGTGCCTCAGGCTCCAAAATAAGGGTCACCAAAACCCTCAGTCATCAGGACAATTTCTGTACTTTAAGGCAATATTCAAAGAGATAATAGTCATGCAGCAATCAAAATAGAACATAATATCACTAAATTGCAAGTCAGAATCATCCAGAACCAAGTGATGTGTACAAGGAAAAGTAGGAGTTTGCTTAAAACTTTGATTATTACACCACGTTTCAGTTTTAATTTTGATTTTCTAGAATGCTATACCATATCACCTATCTGGAAGTCTGAATATCTGTTGCTCTGAATTTTGCACCCGCAGTGGATTCCTCTGTTCCCTAAGTCTGTCCTGTCCCAGCTCAGCATAATCTGAAGACAGCAAGGGCAGAGCTCTGGACAGGAGCAGTTTGGGTCTTGGGGGAAGAAAAACGTCAGTGTGGCAGAGCAGTCTGTAAGGGTCGACAGGTCAGCAGGGCCCAGATCATGACCTGCAGATGTCTTGGCCTTGGCTGTCTTTTTAAATTGTTCTGAGAGCTTTGAGGTCCTGCTAGCCAGGCCTCCCCCAGGATGACTGAGTCCCTCTCTTGGGATGTCCCAGATCTCAGGTGATCAAATGTGCAGCAAGGCAGCGATGTGCTGGTGCAGACCCTCCTGCTGGGTTGTGGCTTCTGACTCAGCTAAGCCCCTCACTACCTCTGCCTCCATTTCTCCTCCGTCATCACCCCACCGCTCGCCCAGATGATGGAGTATTCTCTTCATGACCTCTTCTGGATATGGGAAACACCTTTGTGATTTAGAAGATCTTGAAGCCTTGAACCCCAGCCAGAGCCAGTGTTTTAAGGTGGTGGGATGTGACTTTCTGGCAGAGGACATGAGAGGATTCTCTGGTGCCTCTCTGTGCCAACAGCAGGAACTGGGCAGCGTTGAGTGGGTGGAGCATTTGGCAGATCTTGGGCTCACTACTGGCCCTGCAGCACAGCCCACTAATATCAATGGATCTGCATTCTGGAGCATCACTTGTCATATCCTATTACTATATGTGTCATCATTTATAGCCTAACTAATATAAACACATTGACTTATTAATATTTCCAGGCAGACATGCCCAATTTGATTTACCTTGGCTTTGTCCATTTCAGATCCCTAAAACTCCCTAGTCCTCAATTTCTCCCAGTGTGATATTAATTAATAAAAAAAAACGTGATCATCTAGGTCTGCTTCCTTCTCAATTAGTGGGATTGGAGCCGACTATGGCTTTTCCCTGGCAGAACCAATCAGAGTCACTCCAGAGATCAGAGTAGATGTACAGATAGGACGACACTCTTCACCCACAGCTGTTCTCCCTGGAGCTGTGTGGGGAGATACTGGGCCCTCCATGTGGGTGACTGTTGATCTGGTCTTGTCTTGCAGATTGTTACCACAATGTGTGCCTTTTCCTAGCTCGGGAAACGGATTCAGTGCTGTTGTCTGTGGGGTGAGTTTCTGAGCAGCTCTCAGCTTTTCCATGGTAAGAAGCAGGTGTAAGGGGCGATTCCAGATCACTGTAGAGCAACGAGGCGTCCCCGACCAAGGGGCACTCAGGTACATGAGGCACCGACACTGGCGAGCTCCATTCAAAGCAGCAGCAGCCTAGAAAGATGCCCACTTCCAGGGAGTGGCAGAGCAGCAGTGTGAGCAGAACAGTTCAGTGCATGGCCCGCAAGCTGTTGTGGAACATTTCAGGGGCAGTTACTAATAATATGGAAGGGGGTACCACGATCTGGCTGAATCTTAGCAGTGGAAGAGGAGGGCATGGAGACTGGGTGAGAGCTACATGCCCCCTGGGTGGGGGTAGGCTGTTTAGAAGGTAAGGGAGAAAAAGAGGCTGCTTGCTTGCCATTCCTCTGTGTTGCTCTGGTTGTTTTTGCTGTGCTCTGCTGCCATAACTGTTTTTCCTCTGTCATGTGCCACTGTTCCTCAAAACCAACCAAGTATGGACTAAAACCTCCAAACCCTGTAAGCTAAATAAACCTTTCTTTCCTTCATTTTGCATGTTAGGTATTTTGTCTCAGCAACAACAAAAAAAAAAAGTAACCAAGACAGAGATGTCTACGAGTAAGGAAGGGACAGTGTAGAGAAGATAGGTGAGAGAAACTGAGAAGAGCTGTGTTGGAGTCTGAGTGTGCAACGGCCCCCCTAACCTTGGTGGCTGCCAGTCTGAGTAGAAACTGCAGCTGTGTAACTCCAGCAGGTCCTTTGGCACCAATCACTCTCTGGAGATACAGAAGATGACAGCATTATTCCAGTACTCAGTGACTCACACTGGCCACCACTGTCTCTGAGCTGCTGCTGTTAGAGTCCGTATCTCCAAAAGCTTTGGGAATCACTAAGGTCCCTTGAACAAGGAGCACACACAGGTCTAAGTGAGAGCTTACTCTGACATTTTAAGGAGAGGGTTCAGTGTGTCTTTACTTGGATATCTGTAGAGACTCGGCCTGCAGTTCCAGTGGAATGACTGATGGAAAGATCAGGCAGAGGAGGGACTTGGGGCTGTAAGAGTCATGCAGTGGGTGATGCCTGGGAGGACGTCCCTCTAGGACACTGAAACAGGAGATTTTCTCCCCTCCGCCCCTTTCCTTTTTACCCTGGACTCTTGTCTTAGCTTTCCTATTCCCCACTGACAGGCAGTGGGAGTAGTACCTGAAGATTGCATCTTTTGACCAAGAGGTGGTAGAGACCACACTGGGGCAAATACAGCAGGCATTCACACTTCTGCACGGCAAAGATTTCTGGAGCGGGGGTTTTGGCTGGAGAGAGGGAGCTATTTTTCAGACAGAATGAACAAAGAGCCCTCAGTGAATCCAAGTTAGGAGGATCACAAGTTGAAGTTTCACATGTGTAAATTAGTGATACGGTGAGACACTGTCTGAACCATCCAAAAACTTAAAAATAAAATGTTCTGGAGATTTAATTCACTGTGAAAACATGGGTTTATATCTGGTTTCAGCTCACTGTTGCAGCATTTGTCTAATATGCACACAGCCCTGGTTTTCAGTCTCAGCACTAAAAAGCAAAACAAACACAGAAAGAACTTTGCTTCAGTCCATACTAAAAAACAGAATTTTTGTGTGACACAGTTGGATTACTGGAGTCTCACAGTGATCGTGTTTTGGGGCTCTGGGATTTTGCTGTATCTGGTATCATTGTCCAGTGCAAAGTATACCAGCCTTCACTTGATAGGTAATTGGGCCTGAACTTTTCCCAGGAACTTCTGAGTTACTCTTACAGGTGGTGTCATCATGCACAAGAGTCTAGTCTTTCTGATAGGGAACTTCTGAGAGAACACAAGGGTGGAGTAGTGGACACACATACCAGCACCAATGGGCAGTAGATCCAACTAATCCTGTGTCATTGTCCTGGACAAAACATTCATTAAACTCTAAACATGTCCGAATGCAAAACTAGATAGAATCTGACTCAAGGATGAGTTTAAAGCCGCAAAGGGAGCAGACACGTTATGAACATAGAGATTCCAAGCTGGTTACCCTAGTTTAGTCACTCATAAGAAGTCTGTGACCCACAGGAAAGAGTCAGTGTTCTCAGCAAAAGCAGACTTCAGGTCCCAGGAAAGTAACTGGGGGATCTGTTATAACCCAGGTGGTAGAAGTGTTGTTTAAAGTAAGCTCAGGGGAAAATTAGGAATGTATTACTCATATGTGTGAACTCCAAAACTAGTGATTTTGAATTGACAGAGAGGACATGAAGCTAAAGAGCTTATTTAGTCAGTTCTTGGTGACAGTTATTTTTTGGTATTGGGAATCAAACTTGTGACCTCAGCCTTGCCAGGCAAGTGCTTATACCACTGAGCTATATCCTCGGCCCAACAATTTCTTATTTAATTCAGACATTATGCCCCTGTGGCTTTACCAGGGTGCCATGATGGGCCTGATGAAATGTGCTATGCCACAAAGGCTACCCTTATTGTTTTGTCATTCCATCCTTCTGTTCCACCATTGTCCCATCATGGTGGTCACTACCTGTCTCAGGAGCACCAGTAGGTTCACTTGCCATTTGTCTGTCTTCACTGCTTGTTTCCCTTCCAAAGTCAATAGCTTTCCACTTGTGTGATTTCGTATGGGGTTTGCATATGCATGGGAAGCAGAGCATGAGCTGGGAATTTAGAATCCTGGACAGCCAATAGTTAGCGAAGTTCTCCACAGTAACATAGGAAAACAAGGGGGATACCCACAGTTACTTCTTAGAGTCATGAAAACCAAGCTGAGGAAGGTCTCCAAGGGGCTGTAGAGGACACTTACAGGTCAGATGGCCTTCAGGGATACCTGTGAACAGTGTTCTTTGTTTCCTCTTTATTATTTAGGTACCGAATGCTTCCTGATTACCATTACCCCGTCATTACCAAGGACTGTCTGAATGCCTCTATCCACTTCCTGAAGAGACTGAAAACCTATGGCGTGGACCCTTCTCGCATTGTGGTCTGTGGGGAAAGTGCTGGAGGAGGGGCTGCAGCCCAAGTTCTCCAGTCCTTGTTGGGCCAAAAAGATCTTCCCCAGATCCGTGCTCAAGTCCTGATTTATCCAGTTGTCCAGTTCATCAATAGCCAGTTACCATCCATTCAACAGAACCAAAATGTCCCATTCCTCACCCGAGACCTAATGATGATGTGCCTTTGCAAATACATGGACATTGACCTCTCCTGGCAAGATGCCATACTGAAAGGAGCTTTTATCCCCCCAGAAACCTGGAAGAAGTACAGGAAATGGCTCAGCTCTGACAACATCCCCAAGAGTTTCAAGAAAAATTATCAGGAACCCCAGTATCCTGCGCCTTTTAATGAGGCTGCCTATCTGGAAACCAAGCATCTGTTTAATGTAGAAAACCAACCCATCCTAGCAGATGATGAGACCATCGCTCAGCTTCCTGACCTCTTCCTAGTGAGCTGTGGGCAGGACATCCTCCGCGATGATGGGTTGCTCTATAAGAAGCGCTTGGAAGACCAGGGCGTCCCAGTGAGCTGGTACCATGTGGAGGAAGGCTTCCATGGATCAATACTTTTATTTGATAAGAAGCCTTTCTCTTTCCCATGCTCCAAGAAAATTTTAAATGCTGCAGTCAGTTACATAAAGGGCATATGACAGCAACACTGGGGCCATGAGTAGTGTGAGGCCAGGATACATCTGGAACAACTGCAGCTTCTGTTGAGTCCTACTTTATTGCAGAAGATACTAATCCATCATGGCCCCATTAGAGAGGATACGATAGAGTGAAGAATTGTCTAGACTTCATTTTCTAAAAAATAAAAACAAAATCTTTTTCCTTCCAGTTCTATCATTGTCCAGTCTTGCATTTAGCAGGATTCTCTAACATTGAGAAATAAATATCAAAGGAGGAAAGAAAAACACCTTGAATTTGTCTTAAAGTCTTAACCCATAAGATCTCTGCAGAATAAGTGCAACAACTTGTCCCATTGTCCAGGGTGAAGCCATAATCACAATGACAAAGCATTGCTGGGACCATGTCCCTGCTGCAGGAGGGGTCATTTCTTTGCTTCTGGGTCGATGGCACTAGTAAAATCCCAGATCTGAGCGGCTCCAGCGACCTAGACATATTCTTGCTGCTCATCTTTCCCTTGATCCAAAACCTGTAGAGTGGGCTACAGAAAGATTTACAGGAGTGTTTGGAAACTGAATCATGATGCAGAGGCAAGGGGAGACATATTTTTAAAATGGTGAGCTATGGAGAGCCAGGAGCTTTATCTGGACTCAGACCTTTAATGAGATTTCTTAAGGAGGGCACCTAGCTGCAAAGAGTGTTTTCCCAGATCCAAGGGTGCATTGAGAAGCTCTGGATGCTGTCTAGGATCATGAAAGTGTGTCCTCTGGGGGAGGTAGGCCTTCCTCCTTTCTGCAAAGCACACTGCCTTGTTTGATCACTGCCACTCTCTCTGGCCCCGTGGAAAGGAAAGGGGACCTCTGGCTTGCATACTGGAAAGGGCATCTTTGCAGAATAGGCCCAAGTTTGCTTAATGCACCTTTAGGAGCTCCGTGCCCACTGCTCTCCAGTCCCATGCAAATGATGGAGCTGCTCCTTTCCATGCAAGTGCAGCCTCTCTCAGTGCCAGCACCCTCACCAGTGACTGATGATGGGTCAGGGGTTCTTGCAGGTGACCAGGGCCCTGCAATGAGGGCCAGTGTCCACACCGGCCTGTAGTTGGTTTAGTTCCTGGAGCCTGAGAAGACAGTGTAGGATTTGTAGTTATGTTAGCAAGCTTGATGGAAGCAGTATCTAATTTCTGTGCCCAGGTCACAACAGAAACACAATCATTACCTCATATCTTCTAAGCATTACAGGTTTGTATATGGTGTAGCTGTGCTCTTGCCTTTTGGTCTCTATGGGCTCTGATAAAATGTCAGGTTTGGTCTCACCAGAAGCTCATCTGGAAATGACATGGTTCCAAGGCTGAATAGCCTTCCTTAGGTTGGAGACTCAGACCATCAGTGTCCCGGCAGAAGTCAGCATATTTGGCTTCTGTAGGCCACGCACAGTGTCTTAAGACATCTCTCTCCCCAAATGGCACTTTCCTCCCTAAGGCAGTAACAGAGAGACAGAGGGGCCCCAGTGACCACCAGATTTCCCGTAATGTAATCATTATGTAATATCACCATCAATATTGTCAATATTACCATACTCTGTAAAGCAAGTCGTGTATCATACTCACACATGGGAATCACACTGAGTGTGGACAGCATGGGTGATAGATCGCAGAGTCACCTCAGGGTCTGCCGTGTGCAACAGGGCAAAAAAGAAGGTGACAGGAAGAACAATGAAGCTGATTTGTTAACCGAGGACACCCAGGCTAGTCCACACCTATGGGTGAGGTCCCACTTCTGGTGCCGGTGACAAGGTGTTTTTCTTTACTCCTTTGATAGTTATTTCTCAATGTTAGAGAACCATGCCAAATGCAAGACTGGACAATGATAGAACTTGAATGAAAAAGAGTTTTTATTGTCTAGAAAATGAAATCCAGACAGTTTTTCATACCAACATATTCTCCCTACGTGGGCCATGATGGATTAGTATCTTCTTTGACAATGAAATAGAACTCAACAGAATCCCCAGTTGTTCCAGAGGTCCCCTGACCTCTCACAGTACTCATGGCCCCAGTGTTGCTGTCATATGCCATTTATTTAACTGACTACACCATCCAGGTAGCATCTTGTCACCTTCCTCAGCTCTACCTCCATTCTTCCACATCATCCCTCTTTGTTCTCTCATGGGGTCCTCAGGCCTCCCTGAAGCCCTTCCCAGACTGTTTGTGACAGATGCTTTCTGTTCTTGGGCCGTCAGGGCAGAGATGAGACACCAGCTGTCTACTGTTCCTCTTAAAATTGCATCAGACTCAAAAACACCAGAGTGTCCTTAAGATCCATTGATCTCCATGCACCCAGCTGCACCTCAACCAGGAACATGTAAGAAATCATGGACCTGTACCAGTGACCAGACAGCCTAATGTCACAGTGCAACAGTCAGTGAGCAAATATACCGAGTTCTGAGGATTCTTTTGAGGGTTGAGTGGAAACAGAGGGTGATTTTGGCCTCATCTCATCATTTGACCAGGGAGGAACCAGCTATTTCAAGAAAAAGACTTCGAGAAATGGGGAAATTTTCACAGAGTGAGGAATTAGAGAGGCATCAGTGTGGTGGTGGTAGAGTCAGAAAGGTCCACTGAAGTCATTCAAGTTTTTCAGGAACACAGAGAAGAAAATAGATTTAGTTTAAGCCTGTGGCCCACTAGTGTTTCTAATCAGGGAAACAACCAGATTCATTTTGTTTTCAAAAAAATTGTCCTGGAGGAAAGCAGAAAACCTATTGCAAAGGACCAAAAGATGAGATAAATGCTGTAACAGAATCCAGGCCCCTCTCCCCCTCCTTTATTAAGCAAATACCTAACCAAAAATAAATTAAAGATAAAAATCGAAGGAAACTCCCTAGCTTGAGTAAGGCTTAGAGAACGCAATGGCAGCAATGGCTGTAGGGGTGGAAAGAGGGAAGGGAGATGTAATTTACTGAGGTAGGGGGAGCTTCAAATTGAATGGGGTGAGGGGAGCAGATAGGGGAATGTGGCCACTGTCAAAGTGTGAGTGTAGTGTAGCACATGGAATGAACAGAATGTGGACACTGGATGCAGATAGCTTGGTTGCATCTCAGGGGTTTCTACTCATGATCACGAGATCTTGGCAAGGTGTTAACCCCTTGTGCTTCAGTTTCCACATCTGTAATATGAATATGGTCACAGTGCCTACTTCACAGATTGTCATCAAGATTAAATTTATAAAATATTAAAGTTATAAAATATGAACTTAATTCCTATAACATATTCAGAGCTCTATGACACCAGTAATCATTGCATGACATATTAATTTACATAATGAATATTGGACTCTAAAGAATATCAGAGTCACCATGTACACCCAGCTACATTAGCCAAGGATGAGGGAGAAAAAATCTAGAAGAGGCCAGTCCTGCCACAGGGCTTGGGCTGACCGGGGAGCTTATTTGACAGAGTGTTGCTGTGGCCCCATGCACAGCAGAAAAGTTTGCTGTGTGGTGGGCAAAGTGGGTGAACAGAGGATGTCCACTGGGGGTCCCCAGGATTGAGGCAGAGTCAAGGAACTGTGCTCCCATTCTCAGGACTTATTCCCTGTGCTCCAGGATTCTGAATCTGGGAGAGATGGCACCATTTAAGAACCTCTGATTGAACCATTCTCTGCACCCTGGAAGATAGCACCCTATTCTTCAAGATAGAAGCTGTCATCTGACACCTTGATTCTTCGGTAAACTGCTCACCTATCATGTAGGCCAGCTGCTTCTAGATGATGGGAGCTGTGGTAAGACCACTTACCATGGACATGAGGCCACAGCAGCCCCTTATTTTCTATGAGAAAAGCTTCTTGACAGGTTGTAATGATGTATAAAATGCCATCATGGTGGACATGGCTTTCTATGAGTACATAGATGGCAGTAATAGATGAAGAATCCTGGCAGGGAAAGTAAATCCATAGGCAGAAAGAATAGACATGATTACTTTCCATAGGTAATATGATGTCTTATTTTATCCTCTCAGTGTAAAGTGCTTTCAACACACTTTTAAATATGCTTTATAACACTGAAATGAACACTTAAACTGGATAAGATGGAAGATCTATCATGGCTGATTAGAGCTAACAGTACCTATGAGACACAACAAGGATGCCTAGGTTCCATGGGCACTGGGGAGCAGGGACAAATATAAAACCCTTATACTTGAAGGCAAGTTGATGGAGAATTTCATCACATGATATCTAGTGGTGTTTTGCGATGGATGCACTGGAGGCACATGCTCTTTTAAGAGTACTCACTATTGGGAGTATTTAGCCATTCAAGCGAAGAATCCAAGTAAAACAGTACCACTCGGTCAAACAGTTGAAAAACTTGCAATTGCAGTACTGATTATATTTGAAATTCAGCAAAAAGTCCATCCTGAGAGATTATCTGGCACTCTGAGGGAAGACACAAAGTATAGCACCTGTAGGTGGGGTGATCGAGCTGGCTGGGCAGCTTGTGGTTGTTGAACATAGGGGAGAGGCACGTCAGACTTGGGGTCCTCTGGCAGAACAAGGTAAAATGTTTCTGGTTTGTGCTGAATCTGAGAGCCCCGCTGATGATATTGTGGATTTGTTTTGATGGCTAGGACACTTTTTTCTTGTAGGAGACAGATGTGGAGCCAAGGTGGAACGCTCTTACACAGGCCTAGCCAGGAATTGATTTAGGGGACCTGATTCACATGGACTTGAGGTCCTGGCAAGGTGACTTTGTCCCAAACCTTTTGGATGAGATTGACATTTAGGGTCCCTTCTGGAAGCCACTCATGACAGAATCTTGACCATTGTATCTCACAGAAAGTGTTCAACCACTGATGATTTCATTTTCATTCTGAAGTCCTCTGACTATCCCTTCTTAAAGTTATGCATCATACAGTCTAGGACTGTGGGTTTTGACTGACTTGATTCCAGTCTTACTCCCTATATGTATACAGTGTTTCCCTGAAATGAATTCACAATGGACAAAGGTGGGTGATCTTCAAAAGAGGAACAAAGTACTGGTCAGTTCTGCCCACTTTCCTTGCAGGGATGTAAGTCTGTCTTGGCAATGGGCACACCCATAATCCCAGATCAGGTCAAGGACCCCCAACTACAAGGGTATGAGTCACCACTTAGCTGGAAAGATGACATAACCAATGGGGCTGCAGAAATCTGACCCACTCATGCTCTGTAACTATGGGGTCCTAGAGAGATCTGTCACTTTGAAGTACAGACAGAATGGTCCATGGCTTACACTGTGTTTCACAGTCATTCATTCATTCATATAACAAACTCTCAGAGGGTAAACATTCCCTTCCTGGGAGTTCTCACTAATGGGGGGTGATCAGACCCTCCTTCACTCGAGTTGAGTGGGACTGAACTGACTTGTGGCTCCCAAATGGGTCTTACCTTACCCAATGGCCAGACCAGATAAGTATCTTCTCACCTTCTGGGTCTGAAGAACTGCAAGTGGTGAGCAAGGGAGTTTGTCTCCAGTCCTCCGAGGAGACTCTGAGAAATCTTTGAGGGCACACCTTCTCATTGAGGTACCACCGAGTCCATGCTTCTTCCCCCTTGCACTTTGAATTGTGACCTAAATGGTCAGCATATTTGGTTTCCTGATCAGGGAACTAAATATTACAGCAAATGCTACACCTCACATCAAATGCTATAGCAGACCAACACAAAGAACCTAGCAGGACTTGAGGTTTGGAGGCAAATGTATAGCTTGCCCAGTCCTGACTGAGATCACTCCCAAAGAGTCAGGTCCTGAATCCTCAGTGTGTAGGGTTTTTATAGGGTTTGTAGGCAAGCATGAAGTACAGAAGCAGAGCACTTGATGTTAGTTCATTTGACAGAGGATTACACTGAGTTTCACCTTCTTTCCATATGTTAGGAACAAGTTAGAGGTACATGATCGGTAAAGAGGTAATATTGGGTTTTACATATGGTGTGAAGAATGTTCTGGGGAAATAGAAACTTTTCAGAGAATGGATAATTATCAGAGAATAAAAGCTTACTGAAGACAAGAGCTCCTAACTGGGAACAAGTGTATTTTATGCTTTATAGGAAGAAGTAATATTGCCAAAAAGTCCACAGTGCAAATCTGATATATAGATTTAATGGAATACCAATGAAAATATCAACAGCATTTTTCAGAGAAGTAGAAAAAGCAATCTTAAAATGCATATGGAAGTAGAAGAGACAGAGAAAAGTAAAAGCAAATGTGGGTAACAATAAAAGAGCAGGAGAAATCACAGCCCCAGATTTCAAGTTATCTTACAAAACTAAAGGGCTATAGCAGCATGATACTGACAAAAACAGAGAAGAGGATCAATGGAAGAGAATGGACGATAAAAAAATTAAAATACCCTGCCCCCCACCACATCACAGGAGGCACACTGAGCACCAGAGCTCATCAGGATGTTTAAAAATGACTACAAAACAAAGGAGCAAAACGCAATCTCAAACCTCCACCCCACCCACAACAAGTCCAGGAGATACTGACATAGAAGAGTTGGGAAGTCACACACATGAAATTTCTGAAATGATAGCAACTGATGTAAAGAAACAACTCCATCAGGTTATAGAAGAAATCAGATCAGAAGTAATCTCCCAGGTTAAAAAAAAAAAGACAAAAATAATGAAAGAATTGCACAGCACATCAACAGAAGATATCAATAAAAGATAGAGGAGCATAGATGATGGAAACCTTCAAAGAACAATAGAGAAAAACAGTAGAATGCATGAAACAGATTCAAAGAGACACTAGGATATTAAAAATGCCCTTGAAAGCTGGGAAAGCCACATGAAATGAGCTAAAGAAAGACTTGAAGACCTTGAAGACAGCATTGCAGCTGATTATGAAAGGAAAGATCTCTTAAAAATATCAAGGAACCAGGAAATAACAGTTCAACAGCTGCAAGATGATACAAATGAAAACAATGTAAGACTCAGGTGTCAATGAAACAGCAAGAATCAACACAAATGTCATAAACAGACTATCTACAGAAGTAATAGTAGAAAATTTCCCAAGCATTGAAAAAGAATCTGACATGCAAGAAGTGAGGCATATAGAACTCCAATGACCATAACCAAAATAAATCTACACACAGACACATGATAATTAAGATTTCAGAAATTCAGCAGAAGAATAGAATATTAAAAGCTATTAGAGAAATGAAACCAATCAACTATAAAATATTGAGTTGGTGAATTCCTACCATCTTGTCTCATTTCTAACATTTCTTTTGTTTTACTTTTTATACCCTTTGATGGTTTGATCAATCTTGCATTCTTACACCTGGTAATCTGAACAACTTCACTGAATATAATAATATGTAATATAACAGCCACTGTTAATTCCTATCATCTTGTTCTGAAACCCTGTGTCATTTTTCTTGTTTTTACTTTGTTTTGTTGCTATCTATGTTGTTATTTTGCTATTGTTCTTTTTTTATTATTCTCTTTAAAATAAAAAATCATCATTGAATAAGACTTTTAAAACAGATAGATGTTTAAGTAAGTGTTAATGCTTTTAAGAGTGGCTATTTTTTCCACCTAATCTGCTTACATTATAAGCAACTAAGTTACATAAAATTACAGGTAGTCAAATATATCTAAGACCTCAAAAGAGCCAATACAGAAGAGGAGATACCTTGCAACTGTGGGAGAGACAGACAGCCCCAGTAGGTCAGAACTCAAGACAAAAGATAAAACAAATGCATCCACATACTTCCTAAGGATAAAGATCAGGGATTGATATTCTAAATAGGCATCTATCACCTGAGAAAGCCAGGAAGAGCCACTAACCCAACCCCCTACAGGAGAAGCTCCTCTTCTATATTCATGCCCACTTCCTATGTGACTTGTTTGCCCATTTAATCCTGATTTAATCAATTTGACCTGAGCAGTTGTACTTATAATCCTATTGGTTGACCATAGTCTTGTCCCACCTCAAGCCCACCTTGCAATTTCCCATTTTTCCCCACCTTGGACCTGAGTCACATGGATTTGTCCTATAAAAATCCCTGGGAAAAGCAGGATCCTTGGCAACCCACACAGGACCCCTTCTGTCTCCCAGACAGAAGCTTTCTTTCCCCCAATAAATATATTCTGCTCTTAACCTCCGTTGTTCCTAAAATTCATGCTTTGATTTTAGAGAACACGAGCTCATACTGGACATCTAGAAAGTTGGGAGTTTCTTTATCCTATATCACTTATGCCAGTGTAATCTAGATTGCCATTTCGCCCCACCCTTTATCTTCCAAGCCTATAGTAGCTCCCACTTTCAATTGTTTTTCCTCTTATTGTGCAAGGTTACATTTGCTTGCATGTTCTCTTGTGGGTTGCTACTGTCTCAGGATCCACACTCCTACGTCTCTTGGGAAGGACACAGAGAAGTGTACACACATGATGTGCACAGGAGATTTGCATCACAGCTGAGGAGCACAGTCCTCCCACAATCTAGAGGGCTTGTGTTTTGTTTTGTTTTTTACAGTAAATGAATCAACCTACACCTATCGGTATACTTTTCTATCATTATGTACATCATACTGGGCACTAAATACATTTGACCCTCTTCCCCCCCAAAGAAACCAAAATGTCTATCTTCCAAAGGATTTTATTCCACTTTTCATGAAAAGATGTCTGATCGGTGGTGCTATGGTTTGCATCTGGATGTCCCCCTCCAAAGCCTCATGCAGTCATGGGGCAGGCTTTTAGAGTTTATGATTAACTCATGGTCCAATTTTGGAATTATGGATGTGATTGCTACACTCGCCCTGGGGCAGGTAGTTTGCATACAATGTAAGGGAGGGAAAGAGGTTGCTTGCCTCCACTCCTCCCTTTTTGCTCTTTTGCCTTTGCTATTTGCCACCACCATGAACGGTTGACCTCTGCCCTGTGCCACCCTGCCTTAGAGCCAGCCAAGTATGGACTGAAACCTCCACAAACTGTGAGCTAAATAAGCCTTTCCTTCCTTAGTGTGGGTGTTGGGTATTTTGTCTCTGCAATGAGAGAAAAGTAACCAAGACAAATGGCTTTTAGCATCTCTGTTCCCAAGAAGCATAGAAAGAGGAGAGACCCAGGGAGAAGAATTTCTCAGCAGAGTTGCCCCATCATGAGTGTACTCCCAGCCACTGTGATCCATCTGTGACAGAGCTTGGGGGAAATTTTCAACTGGGCTTCCATAGCATTTAATTATGGATTCCATCTACAAGACTCCAGGCAGTGGGATGACATCAGCCCATAGCAGAACCAACTAATTTCAAAGAGATTATCAATCTTCAGGATTATTTTAGGAATCCAAGTCCCCTGTTCCATGATTTCACTGGCTTTTCTGATTTAGGTCAGGCCCTGATCCAGGTACAATAGCACACATCAGCAATTACACAGGCTCCACCAAGCCAATGAAAAGGAAATCTAAGGAATGCCATCATCCATTGCAACTCTTAGAGGTTAGCTGGGGCCAGCCTGAGTGTAATTGGAGACCATGTGAGATTTCCTGAACACTCAGAGATCTTTTTTTTTTATATTTTTGTACCAGGAATTGAACTCAGGACCTTGCATTTGCCAGGCAGGCGTTTATGCCACTGAGCTATATCCCTGGCCCTGCGCAGAGATCTTATATGAAATGTCTCCTCAGGTAGAATGAAAGTGACTGTATTTTGAGGTTGGTAATTTAATGTATGACTTCCACACATGAAGTACAATCCCAAAGATGCACATAGGGTCCCTTGGAAGAAGGTGGTATTCACAGTTTTGGGATCCACTAAGTAGGAACAATATCATTTCAAGGGTACAAATTGACAGTGTAGCCAGTGAGTGTACTCACTGGCTTGGGGACATACTTCAGGGTCCTCCAGAGGCTCAAAAAATTCCAAAATGGCTTGAAATTGCTATAGAGCGATCCTCTGTGCAGAAGCCCATGTAAATAGTCTAGCAGGCTCTACACATATTGTTGCTAGGTTGAAATAGCCAGAACATGCATTACGTATGTCAATTCTCATATCCAAAGACTCCTTAAAAGCACTGAGGTTTTTTTCATGACAGGTGGAACAAGTGTAGTGACGTGTCTTTAAATTGGAACTTCCCTTTTCTGTCATTAAAAATCCTTTGATCGCATTTTTGAGCAGCTAGTTCATCAATAATGGGCTTGGACAGGCTACTGTGTACTACCATAAGAGCAAATGACATGCAATTTTTTCTGCTTTTTTCTTCAATTTCTTAATTACTAGCTATAGATAAAATCCACAAAAGCTTGTGGTTTCAAATTGAGTTCAAGAAAAATATAGCATCCTCTGAGCATCCTGATAAAATCCAGGGCTCACATGAAGTCCAGACAATAGGTGAAGGATTGGAAAACTCAAAGTTTCAAAACAAACTAAACAAGAAACAACCTCCTAGGAATAAACAAAGACCTAGTAAGTGGTTGCAGCACATTTTCTTTACAAAAGGACAATAACCTTAGAGGAAGAAGAGGATATTCTTTTCAAGACAAAATTTATCATATAAATGTAACCAGAAACCTCATTCAATGCAGCTATTACCTTGGGATTTGCCCATCATTTTTTTTCTTTTTTTCTTTTTCTTTTAAAAAAATAAAAGTACAAAAACATATTAACAAACAGACACCAATTAGCATAAAAAATAATACAATCACGACTAATCTATAGACAAGGTGACATGGTCTTAACAGTGGTTATTGCTTTATCCATTGATATCTTCGAGGTGTAAATATATGAATCCATATACAGACATGCAAAATTAGTCAGACAATTAATCCTCTCAATAACAGAAAAAACACAAAAACCAAAAATCCAAAGACAAAAAACAAAACAGGCAAACAACAAAAATAACAACAACAAAAAAAACCACCAATAGTTGCTGCTTTGCATATTGATATCTTCGAAGTGTGTGTTCAAGATAACACATACAGACATACAAGATTGATCAAATAACCCGTCATCGATTATTCCTTAGCATTAAGTGATATAATACAATGGTAGAACCATGTTAGCCCTCCTCTTATATGTATATTCATATATACATACATACGTTTTTGTCTCTTTCTTTTCTCCTTTCCCTCGTCCCATCTGTTCTTTGTTTTTGAACAGATTTCCTTCATGTCTCTTAGTTTATATTCCCACTCTCGGGTTCTTACACCAGTGATACAATACGTTGCCTGCACATGTATCGCTATTTATTTCACTTATGAGTATGGACTCCAGTTTTGACCACTTGCCTACAAAGTCCCCAGAACTGTCTTTCTTTATAGCTGAATAATATTCCATTATATAAAAATGCCACAATTTTTTAATCCAGTCTTCTGTGGATGGGCACTTGGGTTGCTTCCACATTATAGCTATTACAAATTGTGCTGCTATAAACATGGGTGCACATATATCAGAATGATTTGATGTTTTCAGATCTTCTGGGAAAATACCCAGAAGAGGAATAGCTGGTTTGAATGGAACCTCTAGACCTAGTTTGCTGAGAAATCTCCAAACGGCTCTCCACAGTGGTTGCACCAGTCTGCATTCCCACCAGCAGTGTAATAGAGTCCCTATTTCTCCACAGCCTCGCCAGCATCTGTTATTGGATGACTTTTTCATA